>JAGTTF010000197.1:865355-921680 GCA_019095985.1 Streblospio benedicti
TGTTTGATCATCATGTAGACCACTTCATATGATTCTATTGTATGTGTTAATAATCATGTACTCTATGTCTGGCACGCTATATCTACTGACGGGCTTATGCATCATTGTAGTTGGTTATACGTGAGTATAGATTGCATGGCAGTGCTACTCTAATAGACCATGTAGCTATCATTGTGTATGTGCCTATAGTTAGAATGTCTGCATACGTCTGCGCAACCTTCACTTGTCGAGGTCAGCTCTACAATAACACCATATACAACAATGGCAATACACGCAGGAGCGGTTCTTTTCAAGCTCCATCTGCCAGGTCGGAGGCTCAGTGTCTTGTCCACTGGTGGCGTGCTACGAGCCAAATGGCGTTGCTCTTCGGAGCAGGCGTTTTCAACCTAGCCCCACCTTGTCCTGTCCCTTCTGAGGTCTTCTTTCGAGTGGTCGTGCCTTCAAATGTGGACGTGTCGCACCCAGTGAACTCTTTCTCAAGCTCCTGCTGCACTTTAGACGCACCATCCGGCTCGATTTGAATTGGGGGGGGGGGGTGTTATCAAGAGGGACGTCCTTTAGTGTGTCCCATCACGTCGGTTCAGAAGTAGGATGCTTGAGAATGGCCCTACATCATCATTTGTGGCAATTGCTCATCCATCTTTGCTCGTTGTTCGCAAACCAAGCCCGCTAAAGCTGTTGCAGTGCCTTTGATGGGCAAGGGCTCCTACTTTCACGGTGTTGCACGTCGCACTCCTTTGTCAAGATCTCTTCTTGACTGCAGGGCAGTAAAAGTGACATTGCCGCCTGCAGCCCTCAGCTGCCAATCAATATACTGGCAGGGATCTACATGTAAATAATAAGAAACATCCTGTTGTGACCAGCACTAAAGAAACAATGGGCATGATTGCCATGATGTAAGATGTGTGCACAGTGATACATATCATGGCATTGCAATAATTATCAATCAAATGTATAAATATTGAGAGAATATGGAGCTTTGATCGTTGATCTACTTGAGCCATATTCACCTGGTTCTACTGTAGTGTGTGTAGCGTAAAAACTTGCCTTATGCATAGTTAATGTACAACAAAGTGGTAATGAAAAGGTTAGAGGTGCTTAGGTGTTGGGGTTTAGCTCATGTAGTGTGGTGTTTCTCATGCTGGGCTGCTCAGTGAAATGCGTCGCTCATTGAATGCGATAGAGATATCCATATCCTGATTAGAAAGTCTATCCTATTGTCATTAGGAAATCTACAAATTCTTCCATTTTCATCTACTGTCTTCATATCTTCCACTTTCTATTCGAATGGATAATGAACTTGATCTTAGTTTAGCACTGAATAACTACATGAATGTGGGCTATCATAGGTAACATAGTTTTCAGAAGTCATTACTGTTTTAAAGGCCTGTATGTTCTTAATTCAGGTTGTGAATTGGTTTATTTCTACCACATTTCTTCAATCTTCTTCCTTTATATTTACTTTGCTTCTTTCTATAAGAGCGTTGATGTCATCCTCTCTAATCTCCTTTAACCATAAACAGCTTGATAGAAATACTGAAACTTCGGTATGTAACCGTTATAAAAAAGACCTGCAATAGCTTTTCTCTATTAATTATTCATTTGTTTATGATTATGTCTGTTATGGACTAAATATCCTTGTCATCAACAGTGAACTTAAATCTATTTGATTTTCGCTGCTTTTCTGTAATTATTCCTGATAAATCCGAACTAATGTTTTGAACAAATATACATGTAGTGATATTATGAGAAAAGGGTTGTTTAATTGATTTTACATTTATTTTGATTTTTTAAATGATATCAAAAGCATAGATAATTATTTTCATTGTGACAATGATACCAGAGATTATGGCCAATTACATGTTAGGTGCAAGACAATAATAGTACTTTATCTCCGAGTTTACCAGATTATCAATAAAATATATGGGAAGATTAGTGATTCAATATTCAAAAGAAAAAATATTTCCTGATAAACTTAAATATAAAGACAAATTGTCAAAATGCGTTTCAGTGTCAGAAGTTTTAGTTGTTTGGAAATATTTAGAATTTATCAGAGATGCATTCAATGATGGAAACGAAATATCAATGTTGTTGGTTATAAGAAGTGGATTTGTTAACTGCTTTGGAGATGTGAATTTGAACTCCATTATACACAAAAGAAAAGTACTGTTTACGTTGATTAAAACATTGAAAAATACAGGTATTGCATCAGAGCCTGGTGTTGGTTATACAAATTTGGTTAGACAATTGTCCCGAGTTATGTAAGATCATACGTGCCCACGCTATTGTTTGGAGGATTGACGTTGGTAAGGAACACGTTGACTGTGGTGTGTCCTACTTGAACGCTGCGTTTTACGCTAGTCATTATGCATGCTACGGTCAAACATGCCGTTATTAACATTATTGCAAACACGCAGATATTCCGTGCACGTGATTCTGAGTTTCGGGCATTTTAGTAAATGCGGGATTGAGCACGTTCATGGTACAGGCAATGTGTCGAATAAAATAGATTGCGAAAAATATCGCGGGGATCATTGCGTAACACCTAGATATGGAAACCCAATTGACGTAGGAATGCAGTTTGCCTCCTTACGGCTCAACCATGGTACATGAAACGCACGGCGTACAGAGGTGGTTCGAGACGTAAAAGACTAGTCCGTGAGCCAAATCATCTTTATGCGTTTCTATGGCACTGCCTTTCCTGAAAATACGGACTTTAATGGAGTGAAAAACGTACGTTTGCCTGCCGTAGAAGAAGTTTGCAAACAAAATACGGATTTATAGAGATGCATTGAAATGGAAACGTATCGTTGGCCGCACTGCATACGCACGGTTAAAACATACGTTGGTTACCAAATTTATTGTATGGAATGTGCCCCTCGCTTAAAGGATAAATAGAAACGATTTGTCAATAATTCTAAAAGTCTTAACTACACAACTGTAAGAAGAAGCTGAGGCTGAAAACGTTCTTAGTGTCTTGACTAATTATTGTATTTTGCCTCTGTGTCATGCAGACGCGTTTAGTCACACGGGTGTCAGGTAAACGCTCTAATCTGCTCCCTGAGTTAAAAGGACTCGACACATGTCAATAACTGACTGGGTATTACATACACGTGTTGAAAAGGCAACTGCAATGTAGAGAATGTTGTGTATGAAGGGACGTGTACCAAATGCAACTTGAAATATACTAGTCACATATTAGAAGTAACTTTGCTCAACACCTACGATAACACATCTGATATTTCCACATTGGGGGGGGGGGATCAAGAAAATAGAAAAAAAATGTTCCACTTTTGCGGAGCGTGACAAAATGAATCTACACCATCTTTAAACACAACTCAGTCCTACTTACGTGTGCCAAGGTGGAAGGCTCTAATCCTAGCTGATGGCATTACAGGGAACCTACACATACCCTTTAAGTGAGCTGCTCGTCAGTGACCTAACAGGGATTTTTGTCTCATCTTAAAGGCCACCTGTTATATCGTCTGGTTCTCATGTGTCAAATGATCTATGGAACGGATTGATTCGGTTTCCATATAATTCAAAGTGCTATATGAATCTATGCTCTAATGAAATGTACTCTTTAAGCTATGCAGGGAAATCGAATGATGAAGTTAAATGAATTTGGACTGAAATTGTCAACTTACAGAATGGTTGGAGGTATTGTATTGTATTTATTGAGTGCCTTCTGATAGAAGAGTTTAGAAGGGGGTATCAGGAAGTGGTTTTGGGGAAAGGTCACAACATGAAGGTTGTGGAGAAAAGGCCAGAGAAGAAATTTGTGGGAAATAACCTAGGCCATTTTAACTCCACTTAACAAAGGAGCGTTAAGCTGTGTGCAAAGTAAAACACTGATTAACACGATAAATATAAACTAAAATGCGTCATATGTATTCGGTGACAGTTATCTATATTTTATAAAGGGCAGCTTGTTTACAAGTTTCCTGCTTGTATTGAGCATTTTTGTCAGCAGTTATTAATATTTCATCAGGAGACTATAGTTCGTAGACCGTAGGGGCAATGATCTACTTTAATTCACCAAACCCACCTTTTATCCTATTGCTGGATTTCCATAAAAGTTATTATAAAAGTGACATGCAGAATTGGCATGGGTAAAAAGAAATCCTGGCATAATATCTCTTATCATTGCACACTATATAAATATTGCCCAATGTACATCTTGGCCTGCAGAGTATTGGTTTACATGTTCTTGAAAACTGCTAAATTTATGGTGTACATAATAAAGAGACAGACAATAATACAAAGAGTTTCCAATAACAAGTTTTTGACGACATTAAACTGTGTTGGAAACCGAAAGCAAATAGTGAAGAAAACATAGCCCTGTGAGCTGTGCCATAAAGGTTAGCTGTCCTCAACCGACGTTTGTTACCTTGTCTCAGAAAGGTGGCTCAATGACAGACACGCTCGAGTGACTGTGGTCATGGCGTAGGGAGCATTCATCACTATTACTGAGCACTCTGGTCCATGACACATGCTGGTTGCGGGTCATAATACTGAACATGCCGCGAGTGAACGCGAGAACCACGCCACTTACCTCGTGTATACGTTGTTATTAAAACATGCTCAAATATAGATAGTCACTCACACTTACATTTACATTTGACCAGGACGTTGAAGAATAACTTTGCCATTCCCACCGATACGCAGTGTGCGGGAAGTTTGTGCCGCATCACCTCTCGTTTGAGTTTTGTGGCAGTTTTCACCATACAGCCCTCGTTTACCCTCCACACCCGCCACAACCACCATGCACGTTTATTATTAAATTTGATTTTGATATTATCAGTAGTAATTGTGGCAGCGGCGGCGTCGGGGCGGCGGCAGCAGGCAGCAGCAGCAGCAGCAGCAGCAGCAACAGCAGCAGCAGCAAGCAGCAGCAGCAGCAGCAGAAACAGCAGTAAAAGCAGTAACAGCAGTAACAGCAGCAGCAGCAGCAGCAGCAGCAGCAGCAGCAGCAGCAGCAGCAGCAGCAGCAGCAGCAGCAGCAGCAGCAGTGATAAGAAAGTAATATAGTCGAAGTACACCAAATCATTGTAAGCGTGCAATATATGAGGAACGACTCATTAATTGTAACAGATCACGTGGCCTGTCTTTAATTCTACTTGGTAACATAATTTTTGGGGGGTTGTTATTCAATTTTCAAGTTGGTGTAACACTGGGAATATGTACAGTGTAAGAGAGATCTCCGTGAACCAACGGCATGTGGATATTTCATAAAGGGCAAGTTGCACAACAATCATGTGTATTTTTTGTTGGTGATAATAAATCTTTAATGAGCATCATTTAGTTTGTAGTTCGGCAGCGGCGGCAGCGGCGGCTTGCCCAGCCTCGGACACCCCAGGCTGATATTATATTCTTGATAGGTGGCAACCGTACAAGACTCTGGATGATCGAGACTACGGCTTGCCAAGATCCCGCCTGTTTGTCGCCATGTTTCTGTAGCGTCACGGTGACGCTAAAACAGGCTGAGTGAAAACATGGGAGTGCAGTCCGTGCTTTAGAGCTCACAATTTGTATACAAAACTTCTTTGGGTCTCCACAAATTCTACAAAAACACCCTGTTGCTTTCAATGTTTGAATCCATGAAGTGAGCATTTGAGAAAGGCCACTTGAATCTGTTGAGGAGGTCACGTTGCTCACAGTCAATGGTATGTGCACCGTGGAGATTGAGGGCAGTGCTAATCAGAAGTTGGGTACATAGATAATGAATTTTATGTAGCTGGGGCAATGATCAAATGCTTGACATGTCAATCAATATCTCTGATATATTTTCTTTACTTTTAAGGCACTTTTAATTAATTTTGTCTTCTGTCTTCCGGTGGAAGGTTATGTAGATAAAATAGATAAATAAGAAGAGAGTGACGAGGGACACGCGTAACAATTTCAGACATTTGAGTTGCTACATTCTCAAAGCCAACAGCAACTGGAGCTTACGGCAGCGGCGGCCGTGGAAAGTCGGCTGGGCGGCAACGGCGGCGGCGGCGGGTCGTTTGGTGGCTCATATCTAAATCTACAGTTTATGTTCGCACCTGTAAACTGTGGCAACAAGGAAGACTTGGCCTTTAACCAAAGAGGCCTTTAATATGGTCACGACGTAATATGGTGATAATCAAATTTTGTACGGCTTTCATGTGTTATGAGGGAAGCATAAATACATGAAACCCCAACCAAAACTGACGTGGAACCACGCATATAATTACCCCATGGCACCAATTTGGTGACGTAGACCTCCCTAAACTATGTCATCATGTTTGAGATGAGAGCTACCCAACCATGTGAATGAGGTTGGTCACGCTGAAAAGGTCAACCATTCACTTTGCCACCCTGGCCAAATATTTGGCGAGGTTACTGTTTGTTCAGTTGCCTCAGCTGGTTGAGTCGGGTCGCACTTTACTGTTATTGGGGCTGTAGGTGTAGATGCGTGCAAACCCTCAATGGTAGGGAAATGTGGCCCCATATCTGAGATAATGCAATGTGATACTGTTCATCGTCACCACCTTGCATTCTATGTGTGTCCTATTGCCGCCACAGACCAGCACTTACACGGTTTTGCTCAGCCCCAAACCTCTCTCACCCCTGTCACCCCACTCCCCACTAGGAGTGCTAACAGACCATCATAAAAATTCGTCCTCATGTGGAATTATGTGGGATTCGAACCCACGACCTCTGGGTTGAGATGATAACAGACCAAGTATGTAAGCTGGGGGTTACAGAGGCATCGGTTCAGCAGTGTATCCGTTTAACAGCTGCTTGGAATGATGGTAACATTCTGGTCTCACAGCCTTGGGGTTGTGAGTTCGAGTCCCGCCAGGGCCACTAGATATATTTAAATGGAAGCTTAGGGTTGTAAAACCTGTCTTCAGCTATATCTATCGTTGGTAGAAATATGCTTGCTAAAAAGACGTGTGAGAGAGAGAGAAGTTTGAAAATGTATCCGCAAGCACTGGGAAACATAGTAACACTGGTTTGCCTGTCGACTGCTGGGCTGGCAGCTGATCGGTCATATGCTTTTCTTGAGTAAGTTTGATGGGTATTGATGATGATTATACAAACTGGACAAGCGTTCTATCGTCAACAACCACAATTAACTTTACAATGAAACCAGCTTCTCGACAATTCACAATTCATCGGGTGCATGGTCTCAACAATGACAATAAAAACTAGTGATTGTATAGATGTGTGTTTTACGGCTTTATTAATTATGCAAACATGGCGGTAATAACAGTGACTGTAAACACTGAATTGTAGGATTAATGGCAGTTAGAGAGTCACTTGGCCGACCACACATCACTTATACTTGTATGACCAAAAGGTCATTAAGGGAACGATCATAAATAACGATACCGGGGGGGTCGTCCATTTTTTGGGGCGCGAAGAAAAAGTTAACCCCCCCCCCATCAACATTTGAAAAAGTTGATTGACCCCCCCCCACACCCACTTATTGAAAAAAGTCCTCTATATAGTCATTGCATTGCTAAAAGAAAATATTTGAAAAAAATATACCGTAGCGTGATAAAAAAGTTCAGCGACGACCCCCCCCGGTATCATTATTTAAGATTTATTATTATATTATTTTCGTTCCCTAACATCATGATGGTATCATTCTAGTCTTACAGCCATTGTGAGTTCGAGTCCTGCTGGGCCACTTCATGTAAAACTGAAGTATGTAAAAGTGTAGTAGGAAAATACCCGGTGTGAGGCAGGATAGAGTGAAGATTGGCCAATTTATTTTAACCCCAAAATATGATTAACACTCAAATCATCAACATACAGTATACCAAAACTAAATTGAAATTGCACATCCTCATTGCAAAGTACTAAAACTGGACACAGGTGATTGTGGATAGATGTATAGATTTGCAAACATTGCACCAAGTTGGAATGTTTTTATTTGTTCTTCTATGAGTCTATATGGAGTTGGACTCCTGGCAACATGATCACTAGCTCTATTTACGGTTGGGTCTGGTGGTGGGTGGTGAGCAAACTCATCCCTAAATGCGATTGAGCACTGCTCTGTGATACTTACTGACTACGTTCACAGCCTTTGGCTTATTGCTAATGGGGCTTATCAAGCAGGACTAGACAGTCAATCAAACCTCATTGCACAATGGACCAGGGTACTGAACTTCAATTCTGAGAAAAAATCATATTTCTTTGAAGGGCATAGGCGATTATCCATTGTGCATGTACTAAATGTACTTATATACAGTTCCAATTCACAGTTTATCGTGCTCTAGCAACTTTACATATACACCAGGTCATTGGCAGCCTTGTCACACTATATCTTTCTCAAATCCATGTGGAGCGTCCAGTAGTGCAGATGTGCTTATCACTCACATTAGCTTTCACTCGCCTGACTTGTGCATATACCACAGAGCATTGTGCAAGCTTTTAACAACCAGAACCTACGGCCTTCTGGTCACTTGGTCTGTTAGAAGGTTACACAGACCAAATGTGAACCTCCAGCCTACATACTTGGTCGAAGGTTGTGAGTTCAAATCCCACCTGAGGTCTAATTTCTTCGTATATACATGCAAGGGAAGTATTTTGATTATTTTTGTTTGCTTGTTAATTCAATTCTATTTTTTCTTTCGAGCTCTCTGTTCTCTATACACAGCCCTACCACTATTTTGACATAGCTGAAGACAGGTTTTAATGGGGTGGGTGTTTATATGTTTTCGATGGTAAAGGAGCTCAAAACAAATAAATACCAATAATCAATACAAGTAGGTCGCCACAAACATGATAGTGATTGCAGGGCTCTTTGGGTGCAGGGCACACAGCTGTGGAAAACGTCCCTGGGAACAAATACAGTGGCATTTTACTTGTTATTGAGAAGCATTCAGTTAATAAAGCACGTAATTAATTCATAATAGGAAAACAAAGCAATAGATCAATAGCTACTTGGAAATATTTACATACACACTTATATGTATTTTGACATTTGGTTGTGGACCGAAGTGTTTGCACTGTTTCCTATCTTTCATCCATTATTAGTAGAACAAAATTAACAACACCTGCCCATTGGTATGAAATCAATAACCACTGATGACAGGTCTCTGGTGCATGACTTGCAGTTGTTCCATTGTGTGCAGAATTCGTTATCAGATATGGCATTAAAACGCACTTCACTTTAACCTTTTAACACACCCAGTGTCAGCTTGGTGAGTGTGTTTCACTCACACTTGCGTCTCTCACGGTAGCGGCGCCGAGTAGCTCACTCTTGCCACCGCCGGCGTGTGTCTGCAGCGACCACCTGTATCAACATACGTGTGACGTAGTTATCTGAACGTGATGTACGTCATTCGTTCAACGCACGCCAGCACCGCAGTCGTGTGTCTGAGCAGGTAGCTCACTACACTGGAAACGCTCAATGAGCCCCGCCCCTTGACTAACCTCTCACATTACGAATGTTCATTGGGGTCTATGTAGAGAGATTTGGGGCTGCGATAAATGGAGTTGTTATAGAGGTGATGTCAATAATGAGCTTGTGGGCCAGATAGTTCATCTCGGGGTCATTTAGACGCTCTCTGCGTCTGCTATAGGCCTGTTAGAGTGAATTGTAGGGGAGTGTTCACAATTGACGTCAACCCTGAAGGGGGGGGGGGGGGTTCAGCAAAAGTTGATGAAAATTGAAAATAGGCAGGGCGGGAGGGGACGACTCCCCATAAGTTGACCGCAATGATAAGTTGACAGCAATGGGGGGGGGGGGCTACATTAAGGATACATAAAAGTTCAATTGCGATTTAAGGTTGTAGTATAAATAATGGAAATGAAATAAATGCTTTGTATTTGTTGGAATGTTTGTTCATAAATCACATTAGCATATATATTACCCATGGAACGCAATTGGATTCAAATGGATTCAATTTCAATAAGACATATCTTAATAAAATTGGCTAGATTAGATGGTTAACTGAGGGGTTTGGGTGAGGATGTCATGAAATTGACATCACTGCCATAGTTGACAGTGGCGGGCATAGAGTGCGTTTGGGGGCACTTGTCCTCAAGTTGAGGAGGGGGGTGTCATGAAGTTGGCGGAAGTTGACGATGGGGGGGGTCAGAAAATGCCAAAATGTGGTTGACGTCAATTGTGAACGCTCCCTAGGGCGGCTGGAAGGGCGCTATCAGCCATCAAACGTACAATGCTTTTACAAATACACAAAACTTAATTACTTACTGTAGCACTGTGGGTGACATGCTCGTGCTTGCGTGGGTTTTGGCGGGAAGACATAAGTCTATTTGACGGCAGCGACATGAGCACACGTTCTTGAGGGCGACGTGAGCACACAGTTTTCAGGAGCGGAAAGTGTGAGCGGTCATGACTATGGATTACAAGGTTTATGGTTTAGTTTGAAAAAAGTTTTTTAAAGTTTATAAAAATGAGCTGAGTGAATGTTCAACAGAAATGACAGTTATATAAGTGTTACAGTGTTAAAGTTACAAATGGTTTTAGCTTAAACAATATCAACTACAGTGAGAGACTTGACATTTACTCGCGGTGGAAATTAACTGCAGTGTTGTGAGTGTGGCTGTGGATTAAGTGTGGATTAGCGCCGGGATTATCCACAAGACCACGATGGCGGCCTGGATGCTGAGGGCGGCGGCTGCCGTCTGTTGGGCCACGGTCATATCAGGTCAGTGCTTTATTCAACAGACCAGCATTGGACCATTAGAACTTGTCCAATGTGCTAAGTTATACTTTTTCAATTTTCGAACCATCAGCAGCACCCTAATAAATGTAAATGTGTAAATGTAAATTAGTAAATGTGTTAGTTTATAGTCTTGATCCAAGTTTTGCTCTTATGACTTTACAATTTACTTCAGGTCATTGGCCCACTTATTGATCTTCAATTGATGATTTCTCTTATGCTTGCATCGGCAGCACATTCAGCGCACAATGCTAATCACTCACACAATCACTCACTCACTCTGTAAACCCAATGACCTGTACCTAATTAACGTGTAGGTGCCACAGGGCAGTGTGCAACTGCTTTAACCCCCATCCACACAGTTTGCTCAACACCCACCACCAGACCCGACTGGGAATCCAACCTACGACTTTCTGGTCACAAGACGGTAGAAGACGTGAAAAGTTATTTTTGAGGGTTAACACTCCATTCTGGATCCAAGTGGTCGCACCCATTTTCATTGGGACTATGGAGAACTGAAAATGCGACACTGATCCTGTCAAATTGCAGTTGACTTTCTAGAGGTCGTACTTAGTGAAATGACCGCTTAACGTAAATTGTGACCAAGCCCCCTAAAATAGTCTCTCTGCCGTACACGATGCATTGGTCGACTGACATATGCTCCTATACCCTCACACCCATTTGTCGTCATCATAGGCCTATGGTGCAACTAAAGAGCTTTCAAATGATGCAACAATTGTCTCCCCATTGCCATCCTAGCTAGTCCTTTTTAATCTTAGCCTGACCCATGCCTAGTCAAAGGGGGTTGAACGAGGGCACTGGATCTAATAACATGATGTTAGTATTTTCAATGATTGTTATTAAAATTATTAATATTATTTTTTGTAATGACTGCATGCTCATGTCCATTACAAATCTGTTTATGTGAAACACAAATTTGTGGGTCGGAATAGAAGGGCATTCAAATATAGAATGGTTATATCAATGCAACAGAATATATAATTATATGGAAATGGCAAATGGAGACATGTCGTACCAGTTAAAAGTGTCTACATAAGACATGTGGTATTATAAGCAGGTTTACAGATGGTCCGGTTCTTCTTTTCTTTTTCCTTGTAACTCGCTCCCATATTCATGAAGATTATGCAGGTATTTGGGGTGGTGGTGGGGGTGGCGTGCACATGGTTATGTAGTTATGTACCAGGCATGTACATGGTGCACATGGTGCTTAGTGTCCAGCGACCAGCGACTTGAAGGCCTGGCTGAAGGCCAGTGCTTTGATTGAACGTGGGAAAATGAGTTTTATGATGAAGGCAGCGGGTTCCAGGCTCTGATTGAACGTGGGAAAATGAGTATTTATGATAATCCTTTGAGGAAGATGGAATTTGAAAAAACACAGTTCAAACTGTTTGAAAGCAACAACAAACTTTTAGAATACAAAGCACTACGACCAACTTTATTAAATAAAATTACATGTTAAATACACAAATTTATACATTAAAAATATATACTTTAAAACACGTTAAATACACTGTATATATTAAATTATACCTTATTATCACATATATAAAAAAGTTCCAAATAGTTCATCAATAAAAGCATTAAACACACAATAAAATAAAAATATACCTGTTTGAAAGCAACAACAAACTTTTACAATACAAAGCACTACGACCAACTAAAGATTTGGCGGCAGTACCTGCTAAATACCGTTGTTTCAAAGAGGGATTAAACAGTACCTATGAGTAATATTAACGAAATATCAAACGTGGATTTTGTACACTGCGAAAATCTCAAACGGCTACACACAGGACCAGTGATCGAGGGTGGTTGTATACTGATATGTATATAACAAGGACGCTAACTACCTGTAAACATAGCCAGCCTTTGTCACACACAATCAGCCTTTATCAAATATCCTATGTGTAAACACGGCTGGATTAATGGACAAATTTATCGTCTGTGCAGGAATTAAATGGTAGTAAATATGACAAAATTGAAGTAAATCCTACAGGTATTATAAATATGCTACATATTCCTATGGGCATGCTCACATAACAATATATAACCATATAATAGGTCTACGTCTGTGCAGAAATTGGCCCACCTTAGGGAAACCTTATATTCTCAACTGACATGAAATATCGCTTGTGATAATTCGATACATATGGATCATGTGTGTCAGGGCTGGTTTTCAGGGTCCTGGGTCACCTTTGTCTATAGCAACTAATAGTTGTTATTGAGGGAGAGACTAGTGATCTTGGGAGTTGGTTCGTGATATTGTTATTGCTTGTTTTGTTGTGAGTTTTTTAGGGGTGTGAGCGGACGAGAGGAATGGTGTTATATATAGAATCTTACTCAGATGCTTCTTTTAAAAAACAAACACGTTTCGGAGGACATTCCTCCTTCATTAATTGCGGGTGGCAAAGTGCGCCTATTGTTTTTGTCCACTTGGTTGGGTCTCTATGTCCTGGAATGCCTTGGATTAAAACCCACCTTAGGGAGATGTTCGGGTTTCCATTCTCAAAACGTTGGGTCTCTATGTCCAGGAATGCTGGTCATTTCACCTTCTGTAGTAAACTGTGTGTGTATATGTATGTACATTGTATATATGTATGTAAATACTGTATGTTTGCAAAAAGAATACTTAGTCATACCCCCTTAAAGCTAAGTTAGCTTATATTTGTCTAAATTAGCTAATTAATCTATACTTTTCTAATTTATCCATTTCTTATTGTTTATCTATTTATATTTTATTTATTTATTTAAGTACTTTACTTTTACTTACTCTGATTATGACATGACGATGACGATGACTTCGACATGTGAATGTTTTTACTGTACATAAATGTGCTCTATATTATATAGAGAGGCGCCTACAAGAGGCGGTTGAAACTGAATCAAGATCAAGTTGTACATTAGAATTCAACGGGCGACCACATGTATATGTACATATAGGATCCAGTGAGCGCTACACGTGTAGTACCCATGTATTAAACGTGTACACTACACGTGTACTACACGGGTATGGCAAGTCTAGATTGGAAGGATAATATCCATCCACAATACTCGTGTACTACACTTGTATTGTACCTTGTTTTATCCGTGTATTACCCGCAAAATTCACCTCTACTACCTCCGGGGGGCGGGGGATACTTCAGGGGTGGATGGGTTATTATTCTATGTGATACTGTAATGAAAACAAGATTTTCTACAACTTATATTCACCTTTTATGCTTTTTATGGCTCAATAATGCAAAATTACATGAAAAGAGAGCTAGATATTGAACCTCGAGATTGAACGTCCCTTAGTGAAACTGGCTGGAATGTTGAAATCATGACCCCTCCTAGTGAAACTGCGTGATGGAAAAGGTGACCCCTAGTAAAACTGAGTGGTGGAAAAGGTGACCCCTAGTAGGCGAGTAGGATTTCTTTCAAAGGGCCCTTATTTAGGGAGTTTAATCAACCCGCTTCGCAAAAATGTATCATATATATCAAAATGTTCGCTGGAGTCTCAGGATCAATGTCAGTCCTGTTGTACTAAATTTCTCCTGTGCGAAAGTAGAAAAATGGCCTTAATGTGGACCTACGTCAAAAAAACTAAACCGCGTCTGCAAATACGTCTTATAATACCCACACAGCAAAGTCACCCATGAAATAAAAAAACTACTTCAAATAAAATGCTATTGTTCACAGGACTTGTACCCCAACTACTTGGCTACTGATAACAGTAAACAAATCTATTTTACCGCTATTACTTGTCTCTCAGGAGCAGGATTTGTAGAGAACGTAATTTTGAACTCCATGACACTTTTGTTTCAGAAGAAAAATTATATATACTTTTCTCTACTTATACTGTTATATGTTAATATGAGTATTTTAACCATTCAAGACTTACTACATTCAATTAGGAAACTAATGAGCCATCCTGGGTGCTTTTATCTTATTTGTTGACAATTTTATGCGCATAATACTAACCCTACCCTCCAAACGTCATTTCAAGCCAAATGGTATGTGACATACTGATATACTAGTGATATAATGTCATTACTTCTAAGGGAATTTTGCATTCTGAACCCATATCTGCAGTAAAATATAGTAAATTTTGTATTATTAAGTCCTTAAATCACTTTTTAACATAATGTACCCCCATATTTTGATACTATTAATTCAGAATGTATGTGGTAACTGTTTATTATTTGTATAACGTTTGGATGATACTTAAAACAAACATTTTAAGTCATAGGATAGTACAATATTATAAATAAGAAAGTTACACATTATATGCGAAAAACATGGTGAATTTAATATTTCTTCCACTTCGGAAGAAATGGCTGAAGATTGGTATTTCTTCCGGACAGAAGAAAGGTGGAAGTTTACGCTAAAACTTCCGCCAGCGGAAGAAACTGCCAACCCTGAAATATATTAAAGCAAATTTACAGCAGTTTAGAAACCAGCAAAGTCAAGAATCTCCAACTGTAAAGTATTGGTCAAACTTTTTGTATGCTTTGCAAATACTGCTATGCAGTATCAGAGCAGAGCATGAAGGTGACTGGGATCTTCATTTATCCTCACAGTTAGCCATTACACCATATTTCTTTGCAACAGATCATTATAACTATGCTCCCTGGATGCCCGTCTACCTACTCGATATGACACAAATGCGTCAGGATGTGCACAACAGTTTTCAAGGTGGCCAGTTTACAATTAGAAGGACAGTTGGATCATTCAATGGCATATTAACTGATATGGGCACAGAGTCCACAGTTATAAAAGATACAAAAAGTGATGGAGGCATCATCGGCCTCACAAGAAAAGAACCATCAGAGAGATACCCATGGCTACTCAAACCCATATAGAAAATTATCACAACAATAAAAATATCAAATCCTTCATTAATATAATAATAAATGGAACAAAAAATAAGCAAGTTGACAAAATTATGTTCAAACATATATTTAACTTCATCAATGATACCGAAAGGTTTTAATGAATCTAATTTTAAATAACTAACATTCATCTCATTAACCATCACAACAATGCATGTCGTTTCGTGAACATGTGTGCATGTCAAGAACACCTCGTATTTTTAATATGTGTAATTGACGTTAAATAAATTCTATTAAATAATAAAGAAAAGAATCAGCTCTTTTGCGCTGGACTCTGACTCGTTGAATGCTTGGAGAATATGCTAGAGCCATGGAAGAGAGCAGTGGTTTGAGTCCAACTGAATATGCCGATCATGAGCAGACCCGGCCTGCAGCAATGAAACGAGACGAACAGCATCTTCAATAGTTGTTAAGTCATATTGATGCTACTATGACACATCCCTTTGATAAAGATTGCCATCCAGATCGGAAGTTGTTACATATTTCTAGTGGAGTCATTGCAAATGATCATGTGCAAAACTCCCTCTTGTCTGTAGTTAACTCAGGTAGTGCAAAGATGAATAGGTTCATTGATGACACTCTGTCGTCAAATGGAAAGAATAGTTTTTTTATAGTCCTGTAACTCGCAGCAAGTTGAAGACATTTACAGACATGAAGAAGAAGACAGTGATGCTTGTACAGGGCAAGAAGAAATTTGTCAGACGTAGTGCTGAAATAGTATTCTGAAGGACCCTGACAATAGCACAAGTTCATCAGGATACTGCTCTTCTCCAACAAGTTATTAGTCATCCCATCACTGCAGTACCCACTTCCCTGTTCCATGAGGATGGAACCATTAGAAAGACTGTGAAAGCTGAGCTCAGTCATGTTCTTGAGTATGTTCGGAGTATCATGCAAACAAACAAACAAATGAGAACTATCTTATAGGTCTAATATGACCCGGTCATCGTTGATAAGTTTCATGGAAAAATGCATCTGCAAATTCTACGTAGATATTTTCTGAACTGTATATGCATAGATACTCACACTTCTGTCACAGTAGCTAAAAAGCGATAGTATGTTATCTTCACTCACTGCATTCTTCAATTCCAGGTAGGGCAGAAAAGCTGAGCACTCGTCGTTTTTTATTTGATTTTGAGACACATATCTTATATGTACTTTCGGTGAGTGTTATAAGCCCATTTCAAATCACATTTAATGCTATATCATTCAAAATGTGTATTCTACATAAAATTGATGGCTGCCATGCTGATAAACGTTGGAATATGAAGTAAATACATATATTTAAGATGTGCATTCTTCATAATAGTGAAATACGCAAGTTTGTATCATTCACTGGTCGTCTGCCATTTTATAAAAAACGACCTTTTTCCCCATATCTTCGTCAATTTTCATGCTAACTAAAATCCGATTACACATTCATGAAATCCTTACTCAAAATAATATTAGGTAAGTTCTTTCCATGGATGTCATACGATAAATGATTCTTGAAAATGACCTTTTAATTTTTAAAGTAGTTTTAGTCTAGAATTGCCCGGAAGTGACAAAGACGATTTTGATGGTGGTGTCGCAGGAATATTTACATCGAAATTTTGTCCTGAAAGTGGTGAATCGTTAAAGAGATGGAATGAGTCAAAATCACAGTCACTCTTTATTAAGACAATTGAGAGAATATTGAATAAAAGTTGCAATTCCTGTAATATTTGTTCAGTAATCTATCATGATACAACTGTCAAATATTACATGTAGTAGAAACATATGTAAACTTTTTACCCATGGCGCCCCTGGACTCCTGGAGGCATCCAGCGATACAGGTATTACACACTTACACTTTTTGTTGTGTTTTAAGACTTCCTTTTAATATAGCTGCAAACACATCTGATATTTCCACATGACATTGGAGGGAGGGGGAATCCACCAAGAAAATAGAGAACAATATTCCACTTTTGCAGAGCATGACAAAATGTACATCATCCTTAAAAACCACACAGTGCTACTTGCATGTGACAAGGTGGGAGGCTCTAATCCTAGTTGACGGTGTTACCTTACATGGAACCTACACTGGCAGACCGTTTAAGTGGGCTGCTGGTCAGTGACCTTTGCTAACAGAGATTTTTGCCTCATCTTAAATGCCCCCATTAGATTGTCTGGTTCTCATGTGTCAAATAATCTATGGAACAGGATTTATCGGTTACCATATGATTCAAAGTGCTAGATGAATCTATGCTCTAATGAAATCTAATCTCTAAGATTTTCAGGGAAATCTAATGATGAAGGTAAATGAGTTTGGATTGAAATTGTTAACATACTGAATGGTTGGGAGTATCAGGAAGTGATTTTGGGGTAAAGGTTGCAAAATGAAGGTTGTGCAAAAAAGAAGTATGTGGGAAATAAGGCCAAAAAGAAGTATGTGGGATTTTCCCTGACCCCTTTTATACCCCCCCCCCCGCCCCAAACAAAATTTGTACTACCTGTGCAGTGATGTATCAGTGTGTGTGTGTGGGGGGGGGGTGAGGGGAGGCGGGGCCCACCTAAAAGCAAATGCAGATGCTGGTCAACTGAGAAAAAATGGCTTACATTTAATTCCACGTAGCGAGAAGCGTTATGTTGTGTGCAAATGTAAAAATCATAGAGTAACATAATGAATAGAAATGCGTCACATGTATCCGGTGACAGTTATCTATATTGCATAAAGCATTAAAGGGCAACTTGTTTACAACTTTTCAGCTTGTGATGAGCCTTTTGCAGCTGCAGTTATGAATATTTCATTAGGAGACCAACGGGAAGAGTTTTCAATAACATGTTTATGGCGACAATCGATTAAACTGTGTTGGAAACCTAAAGCAAAGAGTGAAGAAAAACAGTCCTCTAACTGTGCCATAGAGGTTAGCTGTCCTGAGCAGACTTTGTTACCTTGTGTCAGAAAGGTGGCTGGTTAGGGGTTACATGTTACACGTTCAATGACAGACACACTTGAGTGACTTTGTGTGGTCACAAGGTGCATGCCACCGGGGAGAGGGCGCAATATGATGCTATGTGTTTTCATGGGGAAGCATGAACATTATGTTGCAGCAGCAGCAGCAGCAGCAGCAGCAGCAGCAGCAGCGGCAGCAGCGGTGGCGGCAGCAGACAGACAGACAGACAGACAAACAGAAAGTGTTCGAGGATCAAGTGGCCCAGTCTCATCCATTTTGGGCTCATAATTTGATTTACAAGTTATGGCATAATGCTTAAAATATGTAGACCAAGGTGTGTGCAACCTTTGGCTAAAAACTTGAAAATGCGCCATAGTGCGGTATTTATCCATATTTCATAAAGAGCAAGTTGTTTACAGTGTTCTGAACAACACTGCGGATTTTCGTTAGAGATAATACATTTTTGATGAGCATCATTGTACAGCAGGTCAGATACGTTTGGCGTATTGTGCTCACATGGCATTTAGTGTAGATCCCACACTGGTGGGGGTATGGTAAAAAATGTCCCCATGTCAAGATCTCACATCTGGTGATTGGTTGTATTCTGATGACCGAATGGTTTTTGCTCTATGAATTAAGTATTAATAAGATCTAACTAACACTGAATCATTCCATGGGCTCAGTGGTCATTCTAAGAACAACACTGACGCCCTCTTATGATTTTTTTGAGTAAGGTACACTTTGATGGGTGTTGATGATGATGGTCTTGACACTGACAATGCGTATTACAACTAGTGATACATGTCGTTGAATAGATGTGTGTTTCAAATTCCTACCACTATTTTGACATAGCGAAAGAATGGGGTGGGTCTTTATGCATTTTTTGATGGTAAAAGAGTTAAAAACAAATCAATACCAATAATCAATATGAACGTGACAAGCATGACATTGCAGCCTGTTTGTGCACGCGGCAGAGACAGGCGCACAGCTTCCCAGGGAACGCGTGGCATTTTACGTGTTATTGAGAAGCACTGTAGTTACTGAAAGGTCATCATTAATTCAGACACATAGGAAGAAAAAGCAATAGCTCAATAGCTACTTTGAAATATTTACATATTTTTTTACATTTGCACGTGCCCAAAGTTTTCCAAAGTTTTCCAATTCATCATCCATTATTCCTGGAACAAAATAAACGACATCGGCCAGTTGGTATGATATCAATAACCACGGACTACAGGTCTCTGGTGCGTAACTTCCAGCTCCATTGTGTGTAGAATTCGCTATCAGATATGGCATTAAAATGCCCTTTACTTGAACCTCAATGCTCAACTAGTTTCTGCATTTGGTGAGTGTGTTTCACGCACATGCGCAAACACGCAGACACACGTTCTGCACGGCAGCGCCTCCCACCGCCACCGCTGGCATGTGTCTGAGCAGGTGGCTCACTACAGTAGAACCGCTCAATAAGCCCATTCCTTGAGTAACCCCAAGTGCTCTCAATATAGAGGTGGTCTCATTATGAAGGTTCATTGTGGTTGCTGTAGAGAGATTTGGGTTGGCGATAAATGGAGTTGTTATGGAGGTGGTGTCAATAATCTCAGGTGGCGTCGTGTGGAAGTTCTGTTCATGAACAATAATCACAACAACTTAGTCCATTCTCTGGTCTACAAATTTGTTTCATGGTGAGCTAGCCACGTAGCTCACCATTCATCAGGACCTGTCCAAATGTTAAATTGCTATTAAGAAATAAAATTTACAAAAATATACAAAAATATATAGTATTACATTCACAGTATCTAATATAGATGTTTATACATTGCGATATTGTCTACTTTATATTTAGCGAAATCAAATGTTATTATTATTAAAGAGGTATCTATGGCTGTGTCTACACGAGGAGGCTAATTCATTCCTATTGTTCAAGGTGGCGAGTTCTGATTTGCAAATGATATAGAATTTTTCTTTAATGCATAGGTGGCAAATTTTATTTTCTGGGGTGAATTTTTTACCGGTATCTATGATTTTCCATTCAATATTCAATATTCCATTCAATATACTATATACAAAAGTTAATCATCATCACTTTCATCGTGATCGGATTCATCATCACTAATTTCCTCAACTGTTGAATTCAATGGATTCATACAAGTAATGTTGACACTGTCATTAATTTTGCATTTACAAAAGATAGTGCAGGTAATGTCTGACTTCATACATGTACATCTACGTGAAGAACATGCATCTGTTGAGGTGCAACTGCAGCATAGCAAGTTCAGAACCTGTTCAGGAGCAGCTAATGTTCCAGTTGGCAGTGATACTGGTAGCAGTATCTCATTTGCCCTGTCTTCCATCCATCCATAATCTGTGGAATCCCAGGTTGGAGGGTCGGCTTGCAGTGCAGACATCCACAGGCATGCTTGGAAATGTGCCCTCTTGACATGCAACTGAAAGGCACTGGACGTTGGAGGAAGCGCAGGAAGTCGAAACCTGTGATTTTCCCTTTGATGTTTTGTGTTGCCAAACACAAAAGCGGACTTCAGACATAGAACCTACATTCCTATTTCCATAGCATCTGGCAATGAAATTAACAGCTGTAGCTTCTAATTCATCGAAATTTGCTTCAAAATCACCCAGTAATGGAGGATAGATGCCTTGTTTCAGAACATTTAGTGCTTTCTTCTTTCCTATACCATAGATTGTGCTAACTGTATCACAGCCAGTCAATGCATGGAGAGGCAATAAGTATTGCACAATATCATGGTGCTGTCTTGAAGTGGCACCAATATCAACAGCACTTCGAGTGGTGTTTGTAGGTACCATGTAGATATTGGTTTGGAGATCCTGAGATGCATAGAAATGTATCAGCAGAACAAACACATCTGTGTCATCACACACCACATGAATGCTTGTACGATTTTCTTGTGCAATTTTGACAACCTGATTCACAATGATCACATCTGCCTCTTCATGGGTTACTCTCACGTCCGTCCTTTGTGTGTAGCCTGTACACACTGTGAGGTTCTGAGGATCTGATCCAGTTATGATAAGTTTCTTTGCAGCATGTTCCTTTTGGAAACGTCCTATCAAGGCATCACACAGTAAATCTATGATTTGAATCTTGTGAGTGATGGACAGTGATGCAGTCTGTGATGGAAGTGGGGAACTAGTGGTCAAATGGAAGTGATCACAAACTCTGATCCTGTTGTTTCTTGTACCTCCTTTTGGGCTGTATGGATAGTACCTGTCAAAGATCAGGTATACATCACTGTTATCCAATTTCCGCCGCAAGTTTGTCTCCACTGATGTAATGAGGTCATTGATAGTTCCTGGAACAGGCCAATGGATGCTCCATAAGACTGCACACCCATCAAGCACAATCACCTGTGGAGGTAGAATTGTACGCTTAGACATTTCAACTTCCAGGGCTAATTTCAACTTTGATTTTGAAGTTGCTGGTCGAAGACTTCCATCATCAGCAAATAGGGATGTAGGAATTTGGGACAACTCATAACCAAACAATTCCCTAAGATCAAAATCCATTGAATCAATGAGTCCCAGTGTCCTGTTAAAGATTACCTCAGTGTCAAATGTAGCTTCAGTGCCTTCTTGTAGTCTGATTTCCTTCCTCTTCGTTGCCATTGTCGTCACAGGACAACTTATGGTTGAATAAAACCCATCTGGAAGCTTGCTCTCAAAATCTTGCATGGAATTGATCCCAAACTGAAGACCACTGTCGACATTAACAGTGGTACTCGCCATCTGGCCTGTGTAGATATTGAACAGTTCCTGTGGATGACCATTTGGGTCCAATGGATCAATACAATGATGCAGCTTTTCCTGTAGCTTCAATCTATCAGATGAGTCAATTCTTATGCTTGCTGGAGATTCTTCTTTGTGGTATGCAATGGGTTGATCAACATTGTCTCTCATAGTCTGGATGTCATGGAGAAGCAGACTGCAGGAATGAAGGCTCAAAGCCCAACGTTGGGTTGCATTCTTATTGAGAGTGATACCAGTCAAGCCACCCTGGCTGTGCCCAAATCTCATGAATGTTGATTCAATGTACATGTCACTCCATGTAGCATTTGATGCACCAGCAACATGCCTCATTGTGTGTTGACCTTTGAAGAATTTGTTCGATATCTCACGAGGTAGAGCTTGCATTGACGAAAATATTGAATCAAAATATTAACTATCTACCCTGTTTATGAGAAATGTATCAATACAAATCCATTGATATGGAATATGACTGAGCAGCCCAAACAAGTTTAACATTGCAATTATTAGATTATATACTATACTGTAATTAAGACACAATGCACTCTTCATTGGTCAGGGAAGCGTAATTAATAATAATGCAAACCAAATAGTATGCTCTATCGGGCCCATCCTTAAACCATTGAATAGATACATCAGTTTCTTGTCAATCATTTTGGGAAAATCAGGATTTTTTGATGAATATTACACCTACAATATTTTTGTTGTTATAATTGGAATCCTTGACCACAAAAACGTACTTTTTGATATATTACAGTACACATTTGGCTGAGAAACGAATATTTTATTGCTATATATATGTGTTGCCATAAAATGAATCCTTGGCCATAAAACATACTTTTTGGTGTATTACAATAAAAATTTGGTTAAGAAACAAATATTTGGTGCTACATTTGAAATATGCATAATTGGCGTTGGCCATCTTGGACGCCATCTTGAATTTCTCAAAACGCTCAACGATGCCCGCCAGGCATCGTTCAGATTCTGAAAGTAGACAACTTCCCATACCAAAATCAATCACAAACGTGCTTGGGGGTATTTTTGCAAGGTTCCTATGAAAAACCCTGTTTGGCAACCGGACTATGAGGAAAATGGCTGAGAGATCAAATTTTGCAGTATTTACATTATCAATTATATAGGCCATATGTAGGCCACCTTGCATGGTGCCCCCCGTCCGTTTTTAGTGCCCCCACTTGCTGTTCTTCAATGTTTTAGTGCCCCCACTTACTGTTCCTCCATGTTTTAGTGCCCCCAATTGCTGTTCTTCCATGTTTTAGTACCCCCACTTGCTGTCTCTTCAATGTTTTATTGCCCCGGTTGCTGTCTCTTCAATGTTTTAGTGCCCCCACTTACTGTTCTTGCATGTTTTAGTGCCCCCACTTGCTGTTCCTCCATGTTTTAGTGCCCTCACTTGCTGTCTCTTCAGTGTTTTAGTGCCCCACTTGCTGTCTCTTCAATGTTTTAGTGCCCCCATTTGCTGTGTCTTCAATGTTTTAGTGCCCCACTTGCTGTTCTTCCATGTTTTAGTGCCCCCACTTTAGGGGTGTTAAAAAAAAACACATTTTGAAAAGTTACGCTCCCCAGTGTTTTTGGTGTTCCTTTTGGGCTAAAAACCTTGGCAAAAAATTTTAAGAAATTTTGAAGTATGTTTAGGTGTCCCGTAAGGCCCCCCAAACTTGCTGATTTTGGCGAAAATAGACAAAATTTCATATTTTTGATTCGAGTCTAGGATATTGTAATTATCAATTGTGATTAATAATTTAACTCTTAAGTGAATATATCAGTATGGAAGAGATCAAATGAGAAACCATATCAATTTTTTTGCTTTTCTAATATATTTGATAATAAATAATAACGGTCAAACGATCAAAATTTGCCAAAAACGTGAAATTTCAGATTTTCTGACTATACTAATGTTAAGTCAATAATGCTTTCATTTTACACCAAAAACTAGGAGGAAAAATGTATTTACAAGACACACAATATATTATAAATCCCTTAATGATTTATTTATATCAAGTAGTTTTGTACAGTGCTTAGTCAACAGTGAACTCAATGCCTAACTACAAGGCATTGAGGTTGCCTTTCTTCATATTTATGACACGCCCCCTGTGGTCATTGGCCACAATGATAATTGCATTCCTCAAAACAGGATCGGTTGTAGTGCGAGCATAATCAGAAATGTGTTTTATACCCCTCTCTGCCGCATCATGCACTACCTGAAGGTCTTTCCAAAATGACTGCAGGTGCTGGTACGGTATGCTGCATTGTGAAGACATGTTGATGGATCATCATCAACCATTTTGAGTCGGCGTTTATCAAGGGGAACATAAGCCTTGAAAAAAAAACTGGCTAATGGTGGTTTTTTGTCTGTGGATTGCAACAGGATTAAACTGGGGCTGTCCAGGTTTTCCTGTGGCAAACACATCAGGCTTTGGAAATTGAAGCAATGTTTCAGCCATTGCTTTCTTCTCCACCACTGTAACACCATCATCAAAAAGACTCAATGCAACCAGTTCAGGGGTGAGGTACCACATATGTCATCTTGCACTGAGAAGAGCTTGATCGGCTGCTACACGATCAAACTGCTGATATTCTTGGAGGTCATACCAAACGTTGAGATCATGTCTTGGAGCGGCAGTACTCAAAGATGTTGATAAAAAGTATTTGCCATACAGCAGGACCACAAATTGGGCTAAACGATCAACCCGGCGCCTTTCGACTTGAGTAAGATAGAAGACTTCAGATAGAAGGTAGATCTTCAAAATGTACAGGCTCTTTCCCATAAATCTAGCATGATGGTATGCTCCTGGTTGACGCATGGTAAACTCATGATAGACCTGTCTGTGACGAGGGCGAATTGGCTGAAATGCAATATATAACTATTTAATTTTTAATGTTAAAATAAAAATTATGATGTATATATAAGCATATGCTTAAGGCCCAAACCCCTCATGTTATGTCTGGTTCATGTGCAGAAAATGTAAGACATTCTATCAGGCAATGTCACACCAAAAAGCAAAAAAACAAACAAACAAACAAACAAACACACAAACAAACTGTAGGAATGAGTAGTGGGCTATATGTAGGGGGTTTTCTGCGGAAAGTCCCTCTCTTTGTCGCCGTGTTTCACATATAAACAGTCTGTCATGCCCCCGGGTTTTAGACTAGTGACAAGAAACCCTTACCTTGACATTTCAATGTGAATTTTGAGAAATCGAAGCATGGTTTTGATAATTCTAATACATTCTGATAGATCGGCTCATGGTGTTTTGGTATACAAATCAGGAATAATGCATTAGATGAGGGTTGTCACTATCGAGGTCCTTCAAAGTAAGAAATGGTGTCCGTCAAGTTGGCATATTGTCTCTAATTTCATTTATTATGTACATGTCTTGTTAAATAATTCTAATGTGGGATGCAAAATTAAAGGTACAATAATTTTATGTATATAGATGACACATGTGTTGTGGCTCCCTGCCCTAGTGCTCTCAGGAAATTATTGGATATGTGTAGTAACTTTGCAGATCACATTATGTCATGGGTCAAACTAATGGGAAGAAGTCCAATATATGTGATTCAAACCTTAACTTTTAAAAAATCTTCACGTTCCTTGTGTATCACTTGGAAGTGAAATTGTACCACTTGTGGAGAATACCAAGTATCTTGGGGTGTTCATTCATCATTGATAAAGAGGATGATCAAACTAAAATATAAAAGCCTTGTGACAAGATTAACTCTGTAGATCAAGAAATCTATTGCAGGTGGTTTTAAATGCACTCCCAAATGTGTACATGGTTTGAACGGTGAGAAGTGGCAGATTGTGAATTTGTAGCCAAAAAACAGAACTTCTAGGCTTAGAACGTTTTAAATCTGCTGCAAAGTTAAAGTACGTAGAGTGTTTTTACAAGAACATCGTGTTTAGCCATCCCATTTCAAAACTAGGTCGTGTCATATAACCATTTTCACAGATGTTCTTTGGATCGCTACAATCTTTGTGATCTGTAAATTTCATGAGAAAAAGACACTGAAGACAGAAGTGACAGCACTGTGTGTGACGGATTATGAGAAATAGAGATTCGTCTTTTGGTCTTGATTTATTCATATGAAATGTTTACTATGGCAAAAGCAAATAAGCTGTCGCATAAAGGAGCAATTGAAATATATGCATGTGCAATATGAACATGATTAGACTAATACTTTTTATGTGAGAGGGTTTCAAAGTGAAAATTTCCATTTTTGCAACTTCCAAAACGGGATTATTTCGCGGCAGACGTAGAAAATCCTTTCCAGAAGTGTCTAATCCCCCAATGTTAAATTTTCACGTGCGACTGGTAGTGATATGAAAGTGTTACGTTATCCACAATTGAGCACAGTAGGTGCAGCGGGCAGCGATCAACATATCAACATACGTGTGACGTAGCTATCTGAACGTGATGTACGTCATTCGTTCAAAACCTTACGCAAAACTGGGGTCATCCAGGTGGATTTTGCTGAATTTCGTGCTGAATTTTTGGCTGAATTCTGAGTTGAGTTCATAGTCTACAGACCTCGTGTGTATAGTCTTAACCAACCCAATCGGGGCTTGGGTAATATGTATACAGAAGCAGTTGCTTAAGGCCCAACCCCCTCATATTACACACGTATGTCTTGTTTATGTGTAGAAAATTTAAGGAAAAAGAATTATTATGAATGATTCTTTATTATGATAATGAATATGATAAATGAATACGAAAGATTGTCATAAAGTATAGAAAATATTGGTATGAGGACGCACACAAGTAGTATAGAGAGAACTCTATATAGTTATAGACACTATAAGCCGATAGTGGCTGCCTCCATTAATATCTTCTTTTTATTACGCTCATGTATAATAGAGAAAAAAATGAAACACAAGTTGAAGAATAAGTATAGAGCTATATAACATCTGTCTGTCACACTTTCATAGCTGTTAATGATGGCTGATGTAAGTCCACGTGTGCAAGTTCACTTCACTGTACATGATTCGTGATTTTAATAAAATGTTAGCACTATGGGAATACCAGCAGAGGAACATAGGCCGCAAAATCCAGCCTCGTAAGTTCATGTTCAGTATCATTTTTTTTTTTTTTTTTGTACAATGATGCTTGCACGGCACACGGACAGATGTTTGGTTTGTGTCTTCTAAAATAGTTATTTGATGACAATTCAAATGTCGGGTCACAGATAAGGTGTTTGACAGCAGTCTTATGAAAGCTGGGCTCCGTATATCGTGTGTTTCTTTGAAAACGAATAAAATGATGGTGTCAACTACGCAGATATTTTCCCATCCCGGGAATAAACAATCAATGTTTAAAAATGTTTTCACTCAGAAATGTTGTAAGTAAACATCTATTATGCATGAAATCGGATTCAGTAGTAAATTTTACACAGATGTATGAAGAATTACGCAGTTTTATAAGCTCCACAACCTTAAATATTGAACTATTCCCGTTTTGATAAATGTACATTCGCAGACAGACCACCGGATTTCAAATGGCAACGTTCAGTGGGATAATGACAGCTAGTATCTTCATTAAACTGTTTTTATTTGTGTAATTACTTCTCCATAGCCGATATGAAAGTGTTACGTTATCCATTATTGAGTACAGTAGGTGCAACCACCACGTTTATCAACGTACGTGTGACGTAGTTATCTGAACGTGATGTACGTAATTCGTTCAAAACCATGGGGTCATCCGGTGCGTTTTGCTGAATTTCGTGCTGAATTTCGTGCTGAATTTCTGGCTGAATTCTGAGTTGAGTTCATAGCCTACGGACCTCGTGCGTATAGTCTTAACCAACCCAATCGGGGCTTGGGTATGATGTAATGTAGATGGTCATTATTAACTTCCCTACTGTCTACGCACCTATATTAACATGGAGATTCTAAGGATTATTATATAAAACTGATGTAACTAACCTCCCCACCGAGGACAAAGTTGATCAGGTCACAGAGTAATATAATAATAAGCATACCATCATGCTAGATTTATGAGAAAGAGCCTGTACATTTTGAAGATCTACCTTCTATCTGAGGTCTTCCATCTTACTCGAGTGGAAAAGCGCCAGGTTGATCGTTTAGCCCAATTTGTGGTCCTGCTGTATGGCAAATACTTTTTGTCAACATCTTTGAGTACTGCCGCTCCAAGACATGATCTCAACTTTTGGTATGACCTCCAAGAATATCTACAGTTTGATCGTGTAGCAGCAGATCAAGCTCTTCTCAGTGCAAGACGACATATGTGGTACCTCACCCCTGAACTGGTTGCATTGAGTCTTTTTGATGGTGGTGTTACAGTGGTACTATATGTAATATTTTTCTGAAACAAAAAAAGTGTCATGGAGTCTAAAATTACGTACTCTGCAAATTCTGCTCCTGAGAAAAAAGTAATAGATGAACAATAGATTTGTTTACTGTTATGAGTAGCCAAGTAGTTTTGGCATAAGTCCTGTGAACAATAGTTTTTTATTTGAATTTTTATTTCATGGGTGACTTTGCTGTGTGGGTATTTTTAGACGTATTTACAGACGTGGTTTAGTATTTTTGACGTAGGTCCACATTAAGGCCATTTGTTCTACTTTCACACAGTTCACACAGGAGAAATTTAGTACAACATGACTGAAATTGATCCTGAGTCTCCAGCAAACATTTTGGTATATGTGATACATTTTTGCGAAGCGGGTTGATTAAACTCCCAAAATAAGGGCCCTTTGAAAGAAATCGTACTCGCCTATACTGTAATAGTACTGCATTTGGGATCATGTGAAAAAATCTAGATCTATGATATAAAACACTTATGTTACTAATATAGTAACCAGATGAAAAGACGTTCAAAAGGCACGCGTGAAAACACCCTATTTTGACACACATACCGCGCGGCAGTAGCGCACGTCAGAACTGTGAGATAAAAAGTCCACTTGCGTCAAAACATGGGAAATATGACTCGATTTCCGCGCAGATAATGGCACGCGTGTAAACTACAATCACTACAAACCATACATTTTGACACTTTTCCCCCGCCATAATAAACTAACGTATCGTCAGCAAAGAGCCTAATCTTGGAGGACAAGTTCTCAGGAATGTCATTGGTGTAGCATAGGAAGAGACAAGGGTCGACTACAGAACATTGCGGGACCTGACTGGAGCACTGTATGATGATTCATCGTAAACCACTACCTTCTGCTCTCCTCCTCTGAGAAACGCCTGGATCCATGAGTTGGTCCGTCCTTGGATCCCGTAGTGGTGTAGCTTCACAGCCAGTTTGGAACGACTGACCTTATCGAAGGCCTTGCTGAAGTCCACGATCAGCACATCTGTTAATTGTCCACGCTGCATGTTGTTGATGATGTCGCCCGTAAACTCCAGTAGTTTACTGTATCATTGTCACTTAGATATTAAACTATGACGATGCTTTTGTATCAATATTACATACGTTAGAAGAATAGATTCATGTTTATTAGGGATTACCTTTAAGTAAGTACAAATATATACTAAATAATATAAAACTGTATATATGACTTCCTGACTTGTATTGATTACACAATGATTAAGAACGTCAATATATTTAGGAAATCTAAATTATAGTCAAGAATCTAATAATGCAAGCCTATAGATACAAACAAGAATCAGTGGCAGATCCAGGATTTGGATGAACGGGGGGCCCAGGACCGTTCAATGAGTGCCAACGGCACGAATGCGCCGGCCCAGGAATGCGCAAGCTTGGGTCACCCCTTGTCAAAACCGTCCATCTTAGGGAGGAACCGGGGACCTCCCCTGGATCTGCCACTGAGAATAAACACAGAGTAAGTAAAATGTCCATCAGTTTCACTGTACCGTGGGTGGTCGGTAACCAAACGAGATTTCTTGGCGTTTTAGGTTTGTGTCGCACCAATGAAATATAACGGAAGGTCATATAAAATAGTAGATGTTTGCTTTGTGCCCACTCATGGACAAAGAGCCCTCAAATACCATTAAATTGCATCTGAAATGCATATAGATGCAGATGTTCTATCAGTTTGGATATCATGCCCCAACTCTGACCCTACACGTAAAATAAATTCATTTTGGTTGCGCTCGAGTTGTAGACTATTTGTTTTCATCACAAACGAGCTTCGTCGTTGTGTAACATTCAAAATAAATCAAAATGAGCATTGTTGAGAAGAGTGCTGTAGTGATGAATAATTTATAAACTGTCAGTGTTTGTTTATACAAAGCGGTTCGTGCTTGTCACTGCCTCGCTCCACGTCATTAAGTAATTAATCCCTCCTAAGGTGCTGCTCATGCAAAAATAGGGGGTAATCCATACATTTCCATTATAACATGATACAAGAAAAAACAACTTGTAATTGGTAATGAATTCACCTGTGGATTATCATGGCTAAATTAGCACATCTCTGTTTTTGTTTTGTTTTGTTTTAATTGCCAACGAGTGCGGAAGGTTTCATTTAATTAGGAATTTCTCTGTTATTTCAGCAGCTTTGTTAATATCAAAAGTTTTAATGATATGCGTATAAGGGGAATCTGTCGTCCAATTTGCGGCTTATAAAACTTCAAATCATCGTGGTTAGGGCGTCGTTATTAACCACCACATTCCCTTGCTTGTTAAACCCTAATATATGGTCGTTACGCCCACAGCACCTCTACACATGTCCAATATACTGTCCAATATATGGCGATGCACGTGATTGATGCTCAAAGTAAACTATTTTGTTAAAACAGTTACATAGACTTATATAATGGAATTGCATATTACTGAAGATTGTTCCATCAAAATGATATATCAATGCGACATAGTGTGGTGGTGTTTTAGGTTAACTGCTACTGCTACTGATAGTGCCATTGGTGGTAATGCTCTTTGATCAAACGGCAAGTGTTAACATTTCACACATATTTCTACTTTCAACTTATATTTTACAAACTTATAATTGTTTGATTTTTGATTTCTTGGTGCCATATCAATCGCATATTGTTGTTTTATCATTTTCAAATGCTTTTAAAGGGGATAATGTCGATGCAACGTTATATTTGCTAGTTTTCTGTGCTAGTCTAATGTAGACACTCCCGTATGGACCCACAAAATAAGAGATGCCTTTGTGAAAATTATTGATGTGCATTAATTATTATATCAATCCCTGTAAAAGTAAGGCATGCTGACAAAATGTTTGTAGTTTCTTATTCTCAACACTTGGAACCAAAATATCTAATAGTTACTGTTGTACCTGCAACCATTGACACGGCACTGTCGCAGAATTTCCCTGTGTCAAATTTTCCAATGCACAAGATAAATGCTCAAAATAAACTATTTAGAATGCACAATTACATAGATTTATATATCATGATGGATGGAATCGCATATTGCTACAGATTATTAACTCTTATCTTTGATTGTACTGAAATTGCACATTATCGACAGGCATGTTAACAATGTCTTAATAAGCAGTCAGTAACGCTCGGGCGGGGGTTGGGGGGGGGGGGGTTTATTTCAGGGGTGAATGGGTAGGGGCATGCTACTGAATGTCCAAAATCCTACCCCTTTGTGAAACCAGTGAAACTATGAAAATGATACCCCTAGTGAAACCACCGGATGAAAAAATGGGTATTATCCCAAGGGGTATTATTTCATGTGATACTGTAATGAAAACAAGATTTTCTACAACTTATATTTACCCTTTATGCTTTTTTATGTCTCAATAATGCAAAATCACATGTAAAGAGAGCTAGATATTGAACCTCGAGATTCAACATCCCTTAGTGAAACTGGCTGGAATGTTGAAATCATGACCCCTAGTGAAACTGAGTGGTGGAAAAGGTGACCCCAGTGAAACTGCGGGGTTGAAAATGGTGACCCCTATCAGTGGCACATGCCGTATAGGGTGACTATGGAGGAAGTACCCCCCCCCGAGCGGTAACGATGTTGGTAAACCAATCGTAACACCAAAAATGCACCAGTCGTTAAGATCCTTTATAAGGCCGACCCCAGGGATTCCCTTATCCTCTAACAGCAGCTGTTGATAAGGTATATAGATTGGTTGATTGGCAAAAAAGTATATGATCCACTTATACTATTAGCCACGACCCGGTCCGGTTGAATGACCCGGTTCGTAGGAAACTCTGTGACGTGGCGCGTTCTTTTATTGACTTCCTTGCTGACTTGCAGGTCACAATTTGATAGCTCATTGAGGGAATCCCATACCTGCTGTATTCTCATATTATAGGGCGTAGGCGGTAATTTTTTTTCAAAGATGAGTTGAATGGGGCGCTAGAATGAGGAATGGACTTCTATAAGGGACGTTATTAAGATAACACGACAGTTTTATCAGCTTTTGTACTTTATTAATCAAACTGGTAACTCTCACAACTTACACTTAACGAACGGCACAAAATATAACCACAGAAGATTACGTTCTAAATAAAACAAAAATCGAAACCATAATGTATTAAACAAATACATGACGGGAGGCGTTCATTATCTCAAACCTACACATAGTTAAAAATTCATAATCATTGTACAATCCCCCCCCCCCCACACACACACACACAATTTGACATATTATAAATTAAAATATATCAACCAACTAAACTGACAGGGTGACAGAATATTTGGCTATTTTCTCTTAATTTAATCAACTTTAGATCTTGTAATTTATGCAAGTTTGATATTTCATTTGGTTGAATGTTTATTCTAAGACATTTTTGATGAACCGGTTCATGTACTTTTGAAAGTAATTAATTAAGTACTAAAAAGTCTTTTTACTTTTTTACCGGACCGGGTCGTGGCTAAATGGATCATATCCTGTGGAATTCAGTGGCATGGTTTGCGCTAAAAAGGCAATTAGAGGGGAGGGGGGTGGGGGTGAGGGAGATAACGATATGTGGGGATTACAAACAGGTCAATGAGGTGCAAAGCAGATACTCGGCGCATAGTTTCGAGGATTTTCTGGGGATGTCAATCTGTATACCGACCATCTATCGACAAATGTCTTGATCACAAATGAATAATTCCTCATTTTCAAGTAAAACATATTGAGGAATATTTTTGGCTAAGAAAGACAAATACTGTAAAACGAGAAATGTTTGTGCACAATTTATTTTGCAAATTTCGTGGTTAGGTTTTAAAAGCGCAAACCCAAATAGTCGGCAAACATTGATAGCCTATGTAAAGTAAAATCGCAAAATTAAATAGTCACAAAATAATTTATAGATGAAAATTGCAAAATTTTATAGCCACGAAATATTGCACTTTTACAGTACGTGGACGGCCGGATTCACATCAGATGCGTCAGTGATGAATATGTGAGCAAATGAGATGTAGCAAGTAAATCTTCCATCCCTTTTATTTTTCTTACAGAACTGTTCCCCTGGGTGGACGCAGTAGCCGTGAACTGCTCTGCTGTTAGCGTCAATATCGGCGGATGGATCCATTATAACAACAGAGCGTACACGGCGAAATACGAGAGCGGTGTCACTTGGGCCGCAGCCCAGCAGGCGTGTGTCAGCCTTGGTGCCAATCTCACCGGTGTTGCCAGTGATGACGAGGCTATGTTTATACGGCAGTGTGTGATGTTGGAACAGTTAAGGTATTTGATTGTTTTGTTGGCTGCGCCAGATGTTAAGTAATTTGATGATATTTATTAAGTTTATCTTTACACAACACAATAAATTCTAACTGATTGACAGTTTCAATAACTTCTGTTGCCATTTTCAAAGTATCTCTGCATATGACAGGTCAATCTGCATGACTTCCGATACTGAAAATCGGGTCGTACACATGAGAGAGTTGAAAGCCCCCCTCGTCCCTGTTCATGACCTGTCTCTGTCCTCGTATTGTAATCCTACCTTATGTGAAAGGGGTCACGGAAGATGTGTCGCGCATCCTTAACAAGCACAAAGTATCCACAGCGGTGAAACCCGTACAGACAATAAGGAACATTCTTGTTCATCCTAAGGATAAGCAAGAAATGCTTGAGAGATGTGAAGTGGTTTACAAGATCCCTTGTAAATCCTGTGAGAGTGTATATGTGGGGGGAACTGGCAGGAAGTTGGGCACTCGTATGAAGGAACACATGAAGGATGTGGATCAGAACACTAAGGGATCATTCACCAGAGCAGCGAGAAAAGAATCCCTCGCCCAGATCCACAAGAGTACAATTACAGATCATGTTAAGCAGAACAATCATAAGATAGACTGGGAGGAAGTCAGTGTGTTGGACAGAGAAAGTGACTGGAGGATAAGAACAATCAAGAAAGCGATCAAGATACGAGGACAGAGAAAGGTCATGAACAGGGACGAGGGGGGCTTTCAACTCTCTCATGTGTACGACCCGATTTTCAGTATCGAAAGTCGTGCAGATTGACCTGTCATGCGCAGAGAGATTTTGAAAATGGCAACAGAAGTTGTTGAAAGTGTCAAATCAGTTAGAATCTATTGTGTTGTGTAAAGATGAACTTAATAAATATATATGGATTCCAACACGATGAACACATTCAAGGGTAATTTGATGATGTTGTTAGTAGTTATTTTTTTACATTGCTCATTCATATACATGTATAGGCTTTCTCGCAGGCTGATAGGTCTATGTTATTTCATTAAATAGTTACTATGGCATTTTGTAACATATTTGACTAACCAGCCAAAATGTTTTACTATTGATTGATTTGCGAGGATTACAAGTGAATTCGTCTTATTTTGATATATGGATAGTAGTAAGAGTAATAGGTAATTTGAAAGTAAATTGTATCTCAAATGGTTGTGTACGTCATAAACACAATCTCATATCGATATTTTTTGTTTTTACCCGTATTTTTGTAATGCTTGTATCATACAATTTCATTTCTCAACATTATTTGATTGGTTACAAATACCCAAATTGCATCAATTAAAATTGTGACAGATACAGGATCAGTCTTCTGATCTATATTTTTGTCCATGTCAAGGAACAGGTCTCGTGCACGTGTGTCGTACACGGTTAGACATACAGATGTTCCCCCCCCCCCCAATCATAAAACCCAATGTTTACCACTGTCAAATATGGAAATACTGATATTCATAATGTTGATTTTAGCGGGCCGGTGGCAATGGTCGGTTTACGATACCCCACGACTGTTAACGGTAGTGATGATTACTGGATTGACGGCACGCCAACAACATGGGGCAGGACAGTTTATCATTATTCCTGGGAGCCTGCTGAGTGTGGAACACTGAAATCCGGCACTGTATCTTTATGGGCTAAAAATTGTGAAAAAACCTCTACATCTACGACATACTCGAATTATGTATGTGAAAAAGCAGGTATGTTGTATTCTATTTTATTTCGTTATTATATACATTGTATGATACTTACTTACAATAACATATATATATATAACATTTTCAAATATCAATATCTCATAAGCAGCTATTATACAGGTCAGTTAAAGTTATGTGTAATCCACATTAACTTCTGCATAATGCTGTGATTCAATGTTTAGTTTCTGCAGTCATTGATCTCAGAAACATCATGTCTGACGTTCTTTTTTATTTAATTTAATGAAACTGGTTCAGACGTTTCCACTTTCTTGTTTACCAACCTATGTTATTGCTGTTACACATACAGAATCCAGGAGCACTTTGAAAACACAACACACACGCACACACACACACACACACACACACACACACACACACACACACACACACACACACACACACACACACACACACACACACACACACACACACACACACACAACAAAAACAAACAACAACAACAAAAACTTAAATTTTGATATTGAGAATCTGGACCATTTATATTATGTCAAAGTTCACATAATTTCGCTTCTGTATCGTAAAACACTGTTCATATGTATATAATTATGTCCATTCACTAAGTTTCATGACGATCAATCACACTGATACTTTTATCTCTATGATAGACCCAGCTCATTCATATCAGCTCCCAGCTCACTGTTTGCGTCCGAGCACCCACTGAGTCTGTAAACTTAGTAGCACGACAATACAACCATTTCTAACACCGAACAAAGTTCCATGGGGTTGGTAATAACCCTCAGGGGCATGTCACCAAGTTTCATGACGATTGCACCATCACTTTTATCTCGCGCATAGGTTCATCCACTTCCATTCAAAATCTTCCACACGCTGTTCTTTTGCCGCTCCTCTCATGAAGAAAGCTGGAAAGTCCTTTTCTGAAGGTATAGTGTTGCTGATCATGAGCTTCACTTTGAAAAAAAATGCTAGCTAGTCTTTTACCAAATAAATGACTTCTTGACTTTTTATATAACCGATTGAAGAAAGTCAGACCACTTATATCATATGTAATTATATATAAACTTCCAGTTTTTACAAGGTCAATCTTGTAGGTAGATACAGTGATGGATGCAGGATTTGAAGGGGGCGGTGCTTGAAACTTTGTTTCATTTGACGGGGACCATCGTGCTTTACCAGTGGTACATTCACATCAAGTCAAATTCTGCTCATTTAACAATCGCACAGATGTGATTTGCTCTACGGCTGTTTCACAATAAATGTCCCCTGAGGGTAACATTTTCATGATAATATTAACTTATTTCCCTAACCCCATTTATTGTGAACATTTGTGAACATTTGAGACTACCATGTCTCAAGTACCTAAATCTAAATAAAATCCTTGAGTTTAGAAAATAATTCACTTTTTGTATGAAGCGTGGGAACTCTTGGAACCACTGCATATTGTGAACAAAGTTGCTCCTCACGTCCTGCCGGGGTTCACAAAGCCTGACAGGACAGGTTGAATGGCGCCCCTTACGCGTTGTATGCGTGAGCGCAGCCTCTACGGCTTGGACTTCCCAAACCGCACTCGTCCTTGTTGTGTACTTGAGACATTGCGAACACCTCACACCCGGACTCTCCAGCCTGTAGCCGACGCCTCCGAGGGAGCCTCTCGCCACTTGCTGTGTGAGGGGGTGTGCAGACCCCTGGTCTCACGAAAGGCCTCCCGCGGGAGGACTTCGCACCAGTGCTGACACGCGTGTAAGCTCCTGCTTATACACGAACGCGGGTCCCTAGTCCACGCAAAGTGAGCAGACGTCCAGGGGATGAGGGAGCCACAGGCTAGACCTCAGAGATTGGTGAATGGGGGCCTATCCTCCGAAGAGGGATGGGTTATCAGCCCTACCTATGCAGTCCGAACCTGCCTTGTCAAAATCTGCAGCCCTAATGGCTCTTCAGTTCTAGGTGGTAGTGTACTGGTCTTAATCCTACAAGTGGCCATAGTGAACGAAACAACCTTACAAGGTGTGTGTAACAGGGGCTTATACTTAGTCCAGTGCAACCTGTGTTACTACTTTATACTGAGCGACCACCGAGTGTGGCCGCGCACTAGAGACCCTAATAGAACTAGTTTTGTTACAATATAAGTAATGTTACATTTCAAAATAGCTTTTATATTAATACTTATCATTATTAGTTGTGAATTAAGTTAGTTCGGTGGAAAATGGATTTTATAAGCAGAGAATTGTACATCATTAAAGCTTAAAGATTTATTTTTTTCAAAATTGACCATGTTCAATATTTTGGTATATATTAATGTAACAAGCTTAAAGTAACATTTTTCAAATTCAATTACAACAAATTTACAAATTATTAACATATCACAATACAAGAAACCTATGTCAAATGGAACATACGAAGGAATTTTGACATTGAAGAATTTTTACTGACGTACAGTCACTTAATATATCCCATATATATTGTTGCGGACAGTACACAAATCTCTTGTTTTAGCAAATGAAATCCAAATCAAAGTAACTGTTAAAATAAACCTAAATTCTTAATATATGAATGAAAAATTATCTCTCAAAGTTGTTAAAGCTCAAACTATGGTTTTTAAAGATAAACACAAAGTATCAGATTTCATTATTGACTTTCTATGTGACTTTTCCCGCGTGCCCTGGCCAGGGGGGCGGTGCTTGAAACTTTGAAGTACACTACCTCCGTACTTCTTCCTCACAAGATACTCACTTTCATGAATGAATATTTTTGTTTTACCTTGACTTCCTAAATCAAAAGTTAAAGACGGGGATTCTGAAACCAAACAATCTGGATCACAGTTTAAAAGAACAGATGAACCTGCAAGTGTTTGGAATGTCAGTCCTATTGGTTCCTCACTTAATTCAGTTCTTGCTACCCACTTCCATGTATTCATGCTAATCTAAATACACCTCATAATAATACAAACAAATAAGAAAAAAATCTTATACAAAAAAAATGAAAATGTATGTTATTTGGACCACATCCACCAGTCCGTACTATGTAGATGACATTCTGGTCTACGTGTGTCTCCTCGGTACTGAACTGGTGTCTGGGAACCTCCAGAGAACTTGTCAGACGGATTTAACCTTTTCTGGTGCTGCACCCCAGTGTGAGAGTAAGGATTCACAGGGCAATACATTTACTTTAGTTTATGCATAGATATGTATTAAGCAAATATTCACAATATGCATACCAGCAAAACGTACTTTTTTCCATAATTGCAGTGTGAAAGCAATATTTATTAGTCATGGTGGAAAACATTATCAAACCGATAAGGAAAAAATGTAAATGTGTGTCTTGGAGTAAATTGTAACTATATAATTACAGCCTGCCCAGTACCTTTTGTTTTCTAACATTCAAAAGCTAATCTGATAAAAAGTGAGATTGCAATAGTGATCTATCTCTCCAGTGTTCAAGTATGTGTCATATGAATGCCCATAGCATGTGTCATATTGAATAAAGTAGACCCACACTGTGAGATCTTCATTTTTCAGTTATCCATTGTGATGAGCCAACAATTGCTCCAAACACGATCTTGACTACCGCCCAGAGCAGCCAGTATCCCAATGGCACCGTACTCGACTTCGCCTGCAATCATGGCTACCACGTCAGTTCTGGCAGCGAGCAAAGGCAGTGTCTGCCCTCCCGCCAGTGGTCTGGGGAAATGCTTGTCTGTGAACGTAAGTGACTTGTGCAACAGATTAAGCTCTTTGAAGTCCTTCACTGCATATATTTTAGCGTGACTTTAACAGCACACCCATAAGAAAGTTCTCCTTGGTATAATAATAGCTACAATTATGTAGTTCTAAAATATGTTTTTCAATACCAACACTTCATTATTAATGCCTGAAGGCGATACAGTCACAAACACCATCTCGTCTGCCCTGGACCTGTTGAGAGCCTCAAGTGGCTCCTTAAACACTCGTGATTTGTGCATCACCCCAACTCAATAATTATGGATGCATGCTGGAGAACCTGTCTTCGTAATACACTTGCTAGTCTGGTATGGCTGGGTCGATATCTAAAGACAGCTCACAGTAATAAGGACAAAAAATAAAAATCGTATGGGAAAAAACACATTAAAATGTATGTTATTTGGACAGTATAGAATTGGAAATATCCACCTTCAGGTACCCAATGCACTGCACCTAACAAGCCCAGCAATACCGAGACCACATCCACCAGTCCGTACTATGTGGGCGACATTCTGGGCTATGTGTGTCTCCTCGGTACTGAGCTGGTGTCTGGGAACCTCGAGAGAATTTGTCTGATGGATGGAACCTTTTCTGGTGCTGCACCCCAGTGTCAGAGTAAGGATTCACAGGGCAATACATCTACACTAGTTTATACATGTACATGAATGTACATTGAGCAAATATAATCGTAATATGCATACTAGCAAGTAAACACTAGAATTCCATAATCGCAGGATGAAAAAAATATCTATCAGTTATGACAGAAAAGTTAGGTAGCCAATGAGGAGTAAATGTAAATTTGTGACTTTATGTAAATGTTAACTACATCATTACAGTATTTAATCCTTCTATCGAAAATAAGAGTCAGTCTTGATACACCTTTTTCTAACTACCAATAACCAGCCTGATAAAAAATGTTAGGTAGTGACCATATTTTATCATTTATTTGTCCAGTGTTGACGTTTGTGTCAAATGTTTTCTCATAGCATGTGTCATATTTAACAAGGTAGACCTACACTGTGAGATCTTCATTTTCAGTTATCCATTGTGATGAACCAACAATTGCTCCAAATCTTTATGTAGACTGTTTTTAGTAGTAGGAATATCCATATGGCTGATATTTGATGACACTACTACTTACTTTTTTACACGGACTTAACGTTGCGGTCACCATCACGGGACCTTAAACAGAAGTGACTTCTTCTGGTCTTTCTTGATGACGTCACATGGCGCTTCGTCTGACAGGTGGAATTCCCGTCAGACAGCAGATGGAGGAGGGTCGGGGGGATGCTCTTGCCTTGGTTGAGGTTTAGCTGCGGTTGGTGCTTGCATTTCTCTATTGCTTCTAAGATCTTCCTTTGATGTATATTATCCTCTCTGCCGATGATCTTCGCAGAGTCTTGGTTGAACAAGTGTCCTGTACTATCGGTGTGGATTTGTACAGCTGACTGAGAGGATTTTGGGTCTAAGTGCTCTTTCAGGCGGGTTTCCAGGTTTCTGCCCGTTTCCCCTATGTACGTCTCCTTGCAGCTGGGACAAGAGATGTTGTATATAATCTCACACGTCTTCTTGGGATCGTTCTTGACTTTGGGGCATACTAATAGGTTACGTATGGTATTGAATGGCTTGAGGAACGAGGGAATGCCATGGTTTTTAAGCACTCGTTGGACAGCTTCAGAAGCACCTTTAATGTACGGTAGTTTGACCGGGAACTTCTTCGATGTCGACTCACTCGGTTCAGTCGGTTCCTTGTTCTTCTTAGGCGGGATCTTAAAAGACCATGGTTTATAACCATTGATCTTGAGTACTTTCTTCACGTGGCTGGTTTCTTTTCTGCGGTCTTCTTCATCGGCCACCAATTGTTCTGCTCTTCTCAGTAGAGTTCGGACAACAGAGCGCTTATGTTCTAGGTGGTGATTGGACTCCCATTTGAGGTACTGATCAGTATGGGTTGGCTTTCGGTACACATTAACTTTCAGGGACCCATCGTCCAGTCTCTCTATGCATGTGTCCAAAAATGCCAGCTTGCAGTCCTCTTCTTCCTCTATGTTGAATTGAATGCTTCGGTTCTGGGAGTTCAGGTAGCTGGTAAACTCTTCGATTCTGTTTTGGGGAAGCACCGTGAATGTGTCATCCACGTATCTAAACCATACGGAAGGCACTACTGGGGGGTTCTGTAAGGCTCTCTCTTCAAACTCTTCCTTCATCAGATCAGCTACTGCTGGTGATACCGGCGAACCCATGGGAGCTCCTTGTACTTGTCTATAGAAGACTCCATTGCAAACGAAGTAGGTGGTTTCCAGGCAAAATCTTAGGATAGTTATGATTTGTTCCACATCTAGTTCGCATCTTTCTGGTAGAGTCTCATCCTCAGAAAGTCTCTTATGGATGACCCTAATCGCCTCCTCTATGGGGATGCTCATGAATAGTGCGGACACATCATACGATACAAGTACTCTAGGTGGTGGAATCTCTAGACCATGTATCTTCTTATTAAAATCTTCACTGTTCTTAATTGAGTGTTTTGTTTTTCCTTTCAACGGGTTGAGTACAGATGACAAGAACTTGGCCGCTGGGTAAGATATATATACAGCCAATACTCGACACTATCGGTCTAAGTGGAGTGTCTTTTTTGTGTATCTTTGGTAGGCCATAGAATTTTGGGATTTGTTCTGAGGTAGGATATATCTTTCGGTACAACTGTGGAGATATTTTTTGGCAGTGTTCCAAGAACGTAGTATGTTGACAAGTTTGTTCTTGTACTTACTGGTTGGGTCCTTCTTTAGCACTTCATACACATTTCTGTCATTGAGTAGTTTATGAAGTTTTTCTTTGTAGGACTTCCTGTCCATCACAACTGTCGCTTTCCCCTTGTCAGCTGGTAGGACTAGAATGTCGTTATCTTTTTTCAGTTCCGCGAGGGCTTCTCTTTCTTCTTTAGAGACGTTCGGCTTCGGGAGTTCTGCTTTTTTCAATACATGAGCAACATCTCCTCTGAGGCTTGCTGCTTCGTTTTCACTTAATTGGTTGCACACTTCTTCAGTGGCAACAATGAAATCTTCCATCGGAAACTTGTTCGGAGTCACTGCATAATTCATCCCTTTTTCGAGAACACTGACAGCTGATGCACTTAATTGTTTCGACGACAAGTTCTTTACCCATCTTTTCTTCAAATCACATTCAGTATCCTTGTCTGTAGACGATGTAATAGTCTGTTTTTCTCTCAACAGTTGAAATTTCTTGATTTGCCTTTCTTTGTTTACATTTTCCGCTAATGATTGCGCATGCGCAAGAAATGTTTCGCACCTTCTGTACAAGATGTCGGAGAGTTCTTTTGACAGGGACAGTTTTATGTTTTGGTATTCTTCCACCAATTTTTTAAGGTAAACTCACAATGTTTAATTCTTATCTCCAACAGCTTCTTTTGTGCTTTAGCCAGTACACTTTCGGCACTTACACCTTTGACTGTAGAAGTCAATTTGATCGATCGTGGCACAATACCTGCATGGTGGCATTTGATATTATATTGAAACAGCGATGACAAGTCCAAGCACCTATCCTCCTCGATAAATTTTCTGCTTTTCTCAGCGCCTTTAGACCTTCACGGCCATGTTGGCTCCTCCATCTGCTGTCTGACGGGAATTCCACCTGTCAGACGAAGCACCATGTGACGTCATCAAGAAAGACCAGAAGAAGTCACATCTGTTTAAGGTCCCGTGATGGTGACTGCAACGTTAAGTCCGTGTAAAAAAGCAAGTAGTAGTGTCATCAAATCTCAACCATAATTGCTCCAAACACGGTCTTGACCACCGCCCCGATCAGCCAGTATCCTAATGGCACCATACTCAACTTCACCTGCAATCATGGCTACCATGTCAGTTCTGGCAGCGAGCAAAGGCAGTGTCTGCCCTCCCGCCAGTGGTCTGGGGAAATGCTTATGTGTAATTGTAAGTGGATTGTGCAACAGTTTAAGCTCTTTGAAGTCCTTCACTGCATATATTTTAGCGTGACTTTAACAGCGCACCCATAAGAAAGTTCTCCTTGGTATAATAATAGCTACAATTATGTAGTTCTAAAATATGTTTTTCAATATCAACACTTCATTATTAATGCCTGAAGGAGATACAGTCACAAACACCATCTCGTCTGCCCTGGACCTGTTGGGAGCCTTAAGTGACTCCTCAAACCCTCGTGATTTGTGTATCACCCCAACTCAATAATTATGGATGCATGCTGGAGAACCTGTCTTTGTAATACACTTGCTAGTCTGGTATGGCTTGGTCGATATCTAAAGACAGCTCACAGTAATAAGGACAAAGAATAAAAATCTTATGGGAAAAAACACATTAAAATGTATGTTATTTGGACAGTATAGAATTGGAAATATCCACCTTCAGGTACCCAATGCACTGCACCTAACGAACCCATCAATACCGAGACCACATCCACCAGTCCGTACTATGTGGATGACATTCTGGTCTACGTGTGTCTCCTCGGTACCGAGCTGGTGTCTGGGAACCTCCAGAGAACTTGTCAGACGGATGGAACCTTTTCTGGTGCTGCACCCCAGTGTCAGAGTAAGGATTCACAGGGCAATACATCTACACTAGTTTATACATGTACATGAATATACATTGAGCAAATATAATCGCAATATGCATACTAGCAAGTAAACACTCTAATTCCATAATAGTAGGATGAAAAAAAATATCTATCAGCTAAGACAGAAAAGTTATGTATCGAATGGCGTAAATGTAAATTTGTGACCTTATGTTATGTAAATTTTAACTACATCATTAAAGTATTTGATCCTTTAATTATAAATCGGAGTCTGTATTGACACATTTTGGTTTCTAATTACCAATAACTAAACTGACAACAAGTTAGGTTGTGACAGTATTATATCATCTATCTCTTCAATGTTCAAGTATGTGTCATATGTATGCCCATAGCATGTGTCATGTTTAACAAAGTAGACCCACATTGTGAGATCTTCATTTTTCAGTTATCCATTGTGAAGTACCAACACTTCCTCCGAACACGATCTTGACTACCTCCCAGAGCAGCCCGTATCCTAATGGCACCATACTCAACTTCGCCTGCAATCATGGCTACCACGTCAGTTCTGGCAGCGAACAAAGGCAGTGTCTGCCCTCCCGCCAGTGGTCTGGGGAAATGCTTATCTGTAATCGTAAGTGGATTGTGCAACAGTTCAAGCTCTATGAAGTCATACACTGCTCATATTTTTGGGAGGCTTTTACAGCGCACCCGTAAGAAAGTTCTTCTTGTTAGAATAATAGCTACAATAATGTACATATAGTTCCAAAATATGTTTTTTCTATACCAGCACTTCATTATTAATACCTGGAGAAGATATGTTCACACACACCACCTCTTCAGCCCTGGACCCCCCTTAGTGGCTCCTTAACCCCTCTTGATTTGTGCATCTCCCCAACTCAATAATTATGGATGCATGCTGGAAAAACAATCTTTGTAACACTTACAACTCTGGTATGGCTAGGTCGACATGTAAATACACCTCATAGTAATACAAACAAATAAGAAAAAAATCTTATATGAAAAATACATTGAAAATGTATGTTATTTGGACAGTATAGAATTGAAAATATCCACCTTCAGGTATCCAATGCACTGCACCTAACGAACCCAGCAATACCGAGACCACATCCACCAGTCCGTACTATGTAGATGACATTCTGGTCTACTCGTGTCTCCTCGGCACCGAGCTGGTGTCTGGGAACCTCCAGAGAACTTGTCAGACGGATGGAACCTTTTCTGGTGCTGCACCCCAGTGTCAGAGTAAGGATTCACAGGGCAATACATCTACACTAGTTTATATATGTACATAAATATACATTAGGCATATATTCAAAACAATAATATGCATACAGTAATGTGAAGGTCAGCTTATCGTGGTAGAAACCTCCGGACAGCCGATGAGAAAAAAATGTGTCGTATATTTGGGCATCCGGATATCACAGCAGTAACCCATGACTATTCTGATAGACCATGACATGGGCGATAATACGAACATCGAACAAGTATCAAATGTTTTTGGCATATTTCTGGACTTATAAGTGACACGTAACATTACCTTCCATTTATAATCAATATCCATTGTACATCTATCAAGATTAGTGCAATATTCAACACGTATTGACCTCTAGAAACAATATTTTTAAGTATCATAATCTGTTTATTATTCTTATTGGCGACAATAGCAACCACATGCTTCTAACATGCATGACCGCAAACATTTTGAAGTTTTAACGTCTATCTATCTATTTAGTATTGATGTTTGTGTCATATGTTTTCTCATAGCATATGTCATATTTAACAAGATAGACCCACACTGTGAGATCTTCATTTTCAGTTATCCATTGTGATGAGCCAACAATTGCTCCAAACACGATCTTGACTACAGCCCAGAGCAGCCCGTATCCTAATGGCACCGTACTCGACTTCACCTGCAATCATGGCTACCACGTCAGTTCTGGCAGCGAGCAAAGGCAGTGTCTGCCCTCCCGCCAGTGGTCTGGGGAAATGCTTGTCTGTGAACGTAAGTGGATTGTGCATACTTTTCTTTCAAATGGATTGTTGTCACTATCCAGTATTTTTACATTATCAAGAGTGATGCGAGGCCATTTACGTCAGGAGCCTCAGAACAGATCTGAATAAGTATGTTGGGGCGCACAAACTATCTGCAATCTATGACAACATCCCGGGGTCGACATCTTCGCACCACAATCTTTTGTGAACACTAGAGTGCATTGTTGGAAAAGGACTTGAGAATAGAATGCCCGAAAGCCTCAGGTGTGCTTTCACAGAAAACAGGTTCAAAGTGTAATGTTAAAACAAGAATAAGTTACAATAATGTAGAAACAAAACATGCGTTTCCATACCAATCCCTTCGGCCGTACACCTTTTGAGAGCCAAAACTCAATATTTATGGATGCATGCCGGAGAACCTGTCATTGTAACACAATAATGCTACTCCGGTATGGCTAGGTCGATATCTAAAGACACCTCACAGTAATAAGGACAAAGAGGAAAAACACTTATACGCATTGCATTGAAAATGTATGCTATTTGCACATTATAGAATTTAGAAGATTCACCTTCAGGTACCCAATGCACTGCACCTACCCAGCCCAGCAATACCGAGACCACATCCACCAGTCCGTACTATGTAGATGACATTCTGGTCTACTCGTGTCTTCTCGGTTCCGAGCTGGTGTCTGGGAACCTCCAGAGAACTTGTCAGACGGATGGAACCTTTTCTGGTGCTGCACCCCAGTGTCAGAGTAAGGATTCACAGGGCAATACATCTACACTAGTTTATACATAGAAATGTATTAAGCAAATACTTGCAATATGTATATTAGCAAAAAATACTCTTTTTCCGTAATTGCATTGTGAAAAGAATGTTTATCAGTCGTGATAGAAAACATCATAAAGCAGACGAGGAGAAAATGTAAATTTGTGTCTTTGTGTAAATTGTAACTATATCATTACAGTATTTGATCCTTCTATCAAAAATTAGAGTCTGTCTTGGTACATTTTTTTCTAATTATCAATAACTAACCTGATAAAAATTTTAGGTAATGACTGTATTATATCATTTATTTGTTCAATGTTGATGTTTGTGCTATATGTTTTCTGATAGCATGAGTCATGTTTAACAAAGTAGACCCACACTGTGAGATCTTCATTTTCAGTTATCCATTGTGATGAGCCAACAATTGCTCCAAACACGATCTTGACTACCGCTCAGAGCAGCCAGTATCCCAATGGCACGGTACTCAACTTCGCCTGCAATCATGGCTACCACGTCATTTATGGTAGTAAGCAGAGGCAGTGTCTGCCCTCCCGGCAGTGGTCTGGACAAATGCTCATCTGTAATCGTAAGTGACTTGTGCAGCAGTTTGAGCTCTTTGAAATTGTATACTATATTTTTGGGTGACTTTAACAGCGCACCCATAAGAAAGTTCTCCTCTTTATAATAATATCTACTGGAATGTAGTTCCAAAATATGTTTTTCTATACCAACAATTCATTATTAACTGACATACCAACACTTTTTTAACCGATAATCATACCTACATATTGAAGAATTGTATTCATGTATGTTGTGTGTAAGTTTGTATGTAAGTAATATCACGTTGTAACCACATGTCAGTATAATAAATGAATTAATGAAGATGCATTCACACACACTATCTCTTCAGCCCTGGACCTATTGAGAGCCTTAAGCGGCTCATCAACCCCTTGTGATATGTCCATCCTTCATGATCAACACTTACTCAAAATCTTGTATCTTCTCCAGAGAACCTTTTCTCTTATAACAGGAAGGAATATGTTGCAAGCCATATGTCGAGAAGGATGTAACTGGGATGATCCAATATCTGAAAAGCTAGAGCAAAATTGGAAAAAATAGTCTAAAGAATTGTCAAACTTGTCAGAGCTACTACAAATACAAAGATGCTACGAAACCGCAGACATGATAGGGTGCAGCAAGCGTAGAGCTCCCACCATTTTTGCGATCAACGCACGCGAAGTGGGATATGGACAATGCTCCTATTTGAAGGTTATTGACGCTAATAGTAATGCACTGGTTATGGCCAAATCTAGGGTGACACCCTCAAAACCGGTCACTATTCTACGGCTAGAGTTGGCAGCAGCTGTGTTGTCTCTGAAGATCGCTGCATTCCTGAATAGTGAACTCGATTATGAAAACTTGCAGCACATATTCTGACTGTCAGTAATGTCGTTTTAGGCTACATCAGCAATGAGGCCAGAAGCTTTCATGTATTTGTTTCTATCCAAATTCAAATAATTCGCTCCTTTTCTCATCCAAGCAATTGCAGTGTGTCTGCACCTGAAAGAAAAGCTAGTAAAAAGCACGTCATCAAACAACATGATAACACATCAAAGTGTGAACCCATATGTGTTGATGAACTACAGAACACTGAATGGAGAAAAACGTTTTATAAAGAGGTTAACCAATTGAGTTAAGGAAACAACATCAAAGGCTTGAAGAAAGACAGTTGTTTACTAAAGTTAGATCCCTTTCTGGATGATCAATTTCTGCTGCGCGTCGGTGGATGCATTAGAAAATCGTCAATGAATCATGGTGCCATTCGTCCTGCAATCATTCATAAGAACTGTCACATTGCTCAACTTCTGGATGAGGGGTACCACAATCTAACAGGACAATCTGGAGCAAACTTCACTCTCTCTTGGTGAATTGACAGCAGCAGGCTATTGGATAATAAAGGGCAAATTTCTTGCAAAGTCAATCATTGACAAGTGTGTCATCTGCAAGAAACTGAGAGGAAGATAACAAAAACAGAAGATAGCTGACCTCCCAGAAGATCCCTTGGAAACATGCCCACCATTCACATACAGTGCTGTTGATCTGTTAGGTCCATTTCTGGTGAGAGAACGCTGTAGGGACAAGAAGCGTTGGGGAGTTATGTTTGTTTGTATTGTCACTCGAGCAAATCGAAGTGGCAACAAGTATGTCCACAGATTCCTTCATTTATGCTTATTGAAGATTCATTCATAGGAGAGGACCTATATGACAGTTACAATGTGACAGAGGCAATACTTTGTTGGAGCAAGAAACAAGCTAAACAATTTTGAAAGTAAAAGTTACGTTGCTGACAAGTGGTTGTGATTTTGATTACTTTGAGTTCAAGATGAACTTTCCACACTCAAATCACGTGGGTGATCTTTCAGAAAGAATTATTAGAAGTGATCTTCAATCCTCATCTCCCATCCTAGAACTCTTGATGATGAGCTATTACAAACTTTCATAGTTGAAGCTGAGGCAATCGTGGATTGCCGACCACTCACTTACGTTAACATTAATGATTGTCATAACAGTGAGCCACTCAGACCAGCACAGATACTGACAAAAACAAGGTTGTGATGCCACTCCCTGGAGAATACGGCAGAATCAAGACTTGTTCTGCCATAAGCATGGCACAAAGTGCAGTATTTGGCAGATCAATATTAGCAAAGGTGGCTCAGAGAATTCCTGCAAACACTTCAAGAGTGACAGAAATGGTACAAGAAAGAAGACAATTTAAAAATAAATAATATCGCTTTGGTCATAGATGAACTCTCTCCAAGATCTCAATGCAGCAAAGTTTTGGAGACCTTCAAGAACGCTGACGATCTTGTTAGAAAAGTGTGAGTTAGAACTGACGAAACCATTCTTGAATGTCCAGAACATAAACTGATTTTTTTGTTCAGACCAGATTTAGATAATTGAATTACCTTGTTCTGAGGATTGAAAGGGTACTATAGTTGATTGAAATGGTTTATAATTATAACCAAAATGATTAATGAGTAAATTCGTGTATATTACATGTACTTCAAGTGAATTATAAGTGCATTCATGATTAATTGATTTGAATTAATTGTTTTGAACAATTATTATAGTGTCAATTGTAGTGTGTTGAGTATTCACACAGTATTCACACAGTACAGCTAGCTGATAATTATTTTTTAATTGCATGTACAATTAATTGGAGGCACCACTTGCAGTATGTATGCATAACATCTATAGACTGTTACCAGGTACCATCTAGTGGTAGCATTTGGAATTGAATATTTGTGTAATCATGTGGTTCTATGGCGGACACGTAACCTATTATAATATATCATAAAATATATCAATTCTAAATAAAATGATCAGCTGGTAATAAAACCCATGAGACATTAATTTACATCAAAATAATCATTAATAATCATTAATTAAAAATCTCTACTTTTTATTATATGTATTTCTTATAACAACAATCTCTAATAAAAGCACCTAATTTACATATTAAATTAGTATCATTAATAAAACATTGTAATTGTTCAACAAAACGTTTTGTATTAATATTAGGATATAACATTAATGTGTTGCATGAACCACTTCGAGTGCCAGCATAAAGAGGACAATTAAACAAAAGATGAAATTCATCTTCAATCTTATTTTCATTACAGCGTGGAGAGATTCTACTTTTTAAAGTTTTTGCTGAAATCTTCCAATTACAATATTCATTGGCAGTGTACTTGGTCTCAACTGAGATATAAAAGATCTGCAAGATTTTGACATCTTTTACTAACATAATATAAGAGAGATTATGAATTGAATACTTATTTAATCTTTATGCAACATTTAAATTCCTTGTATGGGATTTCATATGCTCATATGTTCATTGACAACGCTTTATAAAAATATGTACAGTACTGTGGATGATATTCTCCTGATTTAGTCGAGGCAACATTATAATGATTTTAGTGTCTCCCAAGCCAAGTGACTTCTGCGTGAAACTAAGGATGCCCCCGGCGGACACAACAGGAGGCTTTGTGGTGCGGGAGATGACCGTCGACCTGCGCACCTGCTTCAAACAATGCCAGCAGCTGCTGGAAGGTAGGAACATCTAACACCAACATAATTCAAATAAATATGCAACAATGAGACAGAACAGGGATTTGTGGGCTGGTCTCAACCATTATGCATATTTGTTGCGTCGCTTCAGCAGCTGAGGCACGTCTTGCGTTTGATTAATTTGTATATCACTCACTATCTATATATGTCAGTATTTCTGGACAAGCTAGAGGGTTTACTGGTGTTCAAACATTACACAACTATTTGGTATGACACTACACCGAAGTGATTCGATTTTGGGCACTTTGTCAATTGAAATGTGCTTTCCACAGGACGTTAAGGTCCATTGTTGACAGTCTTACTAGTATTGAATGTAAAATGAAAATCAATATTACAGCAGCAGCAGCAGCAGCAAAAGTCTACCGTGTGGTGTTTGCTGTGAGTTGCTGTAGGATCAATATGTAGCATTACCGAGCCACTATTATCAGACAATGAAACACGGATTACATGTGGCTGACTACATACATTGTACTAGTGCATTTTAAATTAGGATTTCTATAATGTTTTCATTTTGTTTTGGAATGTTCTTTTATGCTGTGTTAGAAATGTTCACAAACGTTTTTTCAAACCATGTAGGCTCCTTGTCAAGAACTAACATAGAAGTACAATGTAAAACAATGCAAATACAGTACAAAAGAATACATAATGGTTATCAAGATTAACAGATAAACATGGTATTATGAAGGTCATTTTTTATTCCGCAAGCTGGTTTGTGAATATGAATCTATGGAATGCAGGTTGGTAGTGATCAAGCTTGGAGTTCATTTTAATATTACTCTTACTATTGTATATCTCTATTCCCTCTGCTATTTGTCTCTCTAGTGGTGTTCTAACATTAAAATAACAAAGTACACAATGTTTTAGTAAACATCTTCATTGTCCATAAGTCAACGTTGTTCTAGCGTTGCTGTGCTCTCTGAGAACTTTTGATCTGATTTACACATTGTTCACACCTGCATGGCGCTAATTGGTGGAAGTGAAACTAAGTGTGTGAAACATGGCAGAAACTGTTCATGTATTTCTTTACTCAAAAAGAGATAGCTTTCGCCTCTGAGAGTGTTGATAACTCCCGTAGAGTTTCATTTGCTCTACAAAACAATTTAATGGACACACATGGTGAAAGAAAAATTGCATTTGTAATATAATTCTCAAACTTCTCAAACTTTCCAATCAAATTAATGAAATGCTTTCCAGGACCGTGCGGGAGCTTCTATTTCCACCGTGGAAATAGCACCTGCCTCCTCCATCAGACCGAGGCACCTGCTTACCTCCTCCAGACCAGCGACGGCTGGATGTTCTACGGCTAAATGTCCAACAGCAGGCAGCGATTGTGAATGGAAACATTTATAATGAGTATTAAACAACTAGTACTTTGATCGGAAGAGCAAAAAGTGATGTTTATATAATCTTGGAGCGATGACATTGAAAATGAATACCTCTATCTAATTAAACAAAATTTCAACACTTTGAACTTTGGTTTTGTTTGACCATCATACTGATACAGAAAGTGGTTAAAGTGTGAGTTTCAGACAGGAATCACTCTTATGATTTGGAAATGTTAGATAGAACACTAAATCAGTCATCATTTGAACATCAAACATTTAGTTTGTATATTGAATCTTTTTATACAAATACATCAAATATATTTATTTGTACATTATATTTTACAAATAATCTTTTAACATATGATACCTCTTTGAATATATCTAGAAGTGACTTTGTGTAGCTTACCACAATCACTCAATTCGAATTTGCACTCTGCCAAACGACTTATGCTGGACCAGCTGCTAAAATTGTGTGATGCAACTATATGCTATTCTAAAGTTAATCACGTGAACAAAAGAATCTATAGAACACCTCCAATTATGAAGTCTTTCCTTATTCATATATTCAATTCGTATTTTGCATCAATAATCAACATCTTATAACAGGGTACGAAATAAGGCGCCCGATAGACTTTTACCAGCTAATTCTGGCTAGGGCCGGCTGGTTTAACAAACGTGTACGGCCCAATGGGCTGGCTACTTTTTAGGACCCTCAATTTGTACACTTTTTGTCATCACATTTTATAGTTGCCGGCCGTGGGGGTCCGTGCCCAAAGTCTCATGAGTTTTGTACCCTGTTTATAAGATATTTGAGCCTTGTGTAAATCATGTGATGCAGGGAGACGCTCTTTGCACATGTGCATTACACAGTTTTATAAAAGGAAATTACATGTTATGCATTAGAAAATTAATATATTTTTACTTGTCATTACAATGTATATTATGAGATAATATTGCCGCCTATTGTCTATATTTGTATGTTATACAATATTTCATTTGTGTTCTGAAAGAATTGTTATAGAGGTTGGCTATTATATATATACAGTCTACAACTATCCTTTTGTGCTAGTTTTTATAAGCTCACATTGATAGCCTTTGGGACTTTCCCGGTCCTTCTTCAGTCTGCCAACTGCCTAATCGTCACGTGATCGTGGCGTGACGTCGTCGGCAGAGGCTGGTAGGATGTTGGTGTAGATGGCTGGCAGGTCGGCAGCCCCCGCGTTCTTATTGAGGTCGGGCTTGAGGCGCCTGATGTGTATGGCCTCCCTGATCTTTCTTTCAAAAGTGTTCTGGTCACAAGCTATTATCTTGATGTTATCCAGGGATATGTGATGGCTCTCTCTGTCTGGTTGATGTAGGTGTAAGGAGACGTGTGAGGAGGTGCTGCTGGGGCGTCTATGCTGGTCGAATCTGGTCTTAAGGGTCTTTGATGTTTCACCCACATAGGAGCTACTACATCCTTCAGAGCCTGATCCACCACAGTTAATTTGGTAAGCCACACCACAAACGTCTTCTTTCTTGGCTGGATCCTTGGGTGCTACCAGTAACTGTCTGAGAGTGTTCACCGGCTTGAAGTAGGCACGACATCCATAACTACTCATGATCCTTCTCACCGCCTCTGACAAGTCCTTCACATATGGTATTCCCACCATCGTCTTCTTTGTCTCATTCTCCTTCTTCTTTCCTGCTTCTTCCTTGTCTGTCAACACAGATCCTCTTTTGATCGCCCAGGATGGATATCCACATTTTGATAATGCCTCATTCACATGTTTTATTTCCGCTTCTCGATCCATCTCTTCAATAACCACAGTCTTGGCTCGATGATGGAGAGTGCGTACTACACTGAGTTTGTGCTCTAAGGGGTGGTTAGAGTCAAACTGGAGGTATTGGTTGGTGTGTGTCAGCTTATGGTAAATCTTGAGTTTGAGACTACCATCATCTTTCTTCGATGTCGACGTATCCAGAAAGGCAAGCTCACCATTTTCCTCTCCTTCAATGGTGAACTTGATGTCAGGGTCCAGTGTGTTTAGATGGTCCGTGAATTCCTGGGCATACTCAGAGTCTAGCTTCGTGTGAGTGTCATCCACATATCGGTACCACCAGTGGGGAGGGTGAGGCGCTGTTTCAATTGCCTTTTGTTCTATGTCCTCCATCATCGCATCACTCAGAGTTCAATCTGGTATGCGCGATTGCGTGATTCCTGCATAATAATCCTCCCAGACGCAACTTTCATTTGTCAAGGGGGACTGCATTATAACTATTCGCGCTATAATTTTACACCAAAGCGCGAAGAATATACTTGAAAAAATAAAAAATAATGTTTGAAAATATTCATCTCATGGGCGCTGCCATATTTTGCAATATTGACAAACACACACCGTTGCAACGAATAGCGCTCTCATTAATTTATAACATGGCTGAACACGCTGTGTTTTACTATATCAGCAGCTAATCAGAGGCTTCGTAGTTGCGTGTTCATGGAATGAATGCGCCAATCACGAGGCGCAGTTTAATAATCACATTTGTTTACAATATGGCGTCATGCATGACGGAGGGAAAACACAATAAAATTATTAAAAAATAGGATGCGTGCGAGAAACGCACTGTAAACATTTTGATGCATCCCTAGAAAAATATATGCGTCTCAGACGCGGGACGCAGGGGTAAAACGACCACTCTTTTATAATGGGTACATTATAACAATGTACCCAAACACCAATTATCTTGATCAAAATATAAAATGTTATTGTAAAGAAATTTTTGATGAGCAAAAAATATTTGAATAATATTAAGTGCTTATGCCATTGTTAAAATATATAGTAGATTTGGTCAGTTGGAAAGCAAATAAAAAAATCCGCCCCTATCTCTGAAAAATCCCTCCCTTTTTCAGAGAGAGGGGGGGATTCACCCCTATTTCAGCAAAGCCAGATTGAACTCTGCATCACACACTATCATGGAAACTGGCGACCCCACAGCCGCTCCATGGATCTACTGGTAAAATTTTCCACCATACGTAAAGTAGGTACAACCGAGCACAATTTCCAGAAGTTCTGCGATTTCACCTGGCTTCAATGTGGTTCTCTTGTGTAGGTCCCTGTCTGCATTCAGTTTGGTCTTAATGCATTCAACTGCTTTATTCACAGGAACACTGGTAAAAATCGCCGTGACATCATACGATCTTAGCTCTTGTCCTTCCTCTATTCTGCATCTGCTGATTATCTCTCCGAATTGTTTTGAGTTTTTGATGTGTCTTTCAGTTTTGCCTATTATTGGTGAAATTATGGATGCCAGGTGCTTTGAACACTTGTTGGTGATGCTGTCAATGCTACTCACTATCGGTCGCAGAGGCATGGCTTGTTTGTGAATCTTGGGCAGGCCGTAAAAACGAGGGGGTGAGCAGGTTGTTGGGTACATCTTATCTTTAGTTCTCATGTCTATTGATTTGTTCCTCTCTGACTGAATGAGTTTATTGATTAACTGTCTTTGATATTGTTGAGTGGGACCCTTCTTTAGTATTTTGTACGTTTTTGTATCGTTTGTAGACTGTATATATAGGTTTTTGTATCGTTTGTAGACTGTATATATAATGTAAAAACCTTGTGCAGATGAGTTTTCAATATAGGTTGGCTATTGATGACATCTTTCACAGATTTTGAATCTGGAAATGTAGTATGAAAATTATTCTAAATTAAACAATTGCTAGGTTTTTTATCTTTAAATTGTGTGTTTAGTATATGCCTGTATATAATAATACATGTATACTTTAAAATGTAAATAGTTTGATAACAAATCAATATTTTTACATATCTAAAATATAGATGTTTATGCTGTCGTAATGTGTATTTTCCAAGTAACATTTTAGTCGTATAGCTAGCCATTTGAATCATTACTTCTGGGTGCGCTAACCATTCTAGAATTATTCAATACCCTAGCAAGATAGCCGCCGTAATAATTCAAGTTGTTTTGTGTGTAACCGTTTTTCTTGTATATTTAATATTCTGCAATATTTTAACGTTTTTCAGATTGGTTGTACTCCCCTCTTGGTATTAATGACAAACATCTACAAACAAATAATTGTTTAATATAAATTCCAAAGATTTCAACTGATTAGAACCATACAAGTAAAACTTCTTTCTGTGGATAGTCATATGTAAAAGCATGTTTAAATCTTAATGAAAGAGGTCTGTGATTTTGATATAATGAATATTTATATGTCTTTTCTATAGTTCAAAGTTGCATTATTTTCTGTTTGTATATATGATAATAAATAATTTTAA
>JAGTTF010000197.1:932598-948227 GCA_019095985.1 Streblospio benedicti
GTTATTGAAAGAAACTCGTATTTGGTTTTCGTAATGGGTAGTGTTTTTAAGTGACAATTCCATTTTATCAGCAATTACCGATTGTAATACATTTCACAGATCCAGTCTTAATTTAGTATGGAACCTACGATTGTTCTAATTTTTTTAAACTTCTTAATGTCTATAATTGTATATAATTTTTAGCTTTTTGTTTTATCTATGGATATTTATATGTTTTTTGCATGTTAATATCTGAAATAAATAAATAATAATAATAATAATATCTGACTGAAAATCTCACAGTCTCGCATCTATCACAGCTTAACATAAAATCCTTGAAGTTTAAATGTCGCATCCCTGATTTGAAACAACTTGAAGTCCTCGTTGAAAATACTACAAAAGAAACAGTGAATTTGTTTGAAATACTAAACAGTATGGTACATATCCTGTTCATCCGACATTAAATTCTGTAAAATGTGAAATGTAGACACAAATTTCCTTTTTAATTTTTTAACTATCATGAAAGACAGTTTTGAAGTTGATGTATGATTCTTCTGGATGATTGATACAGTGATAATAGATTTGAATCTGCACACTAAGTATGTTTAATGTCAAAAGCAGGGGCAGAGGAAACTGGCGGGGAGGAATGTTGGTACAGGAGGCGTGCTGGACCTGGTGGCACTTGAGGGGGTGACCAAGTTCGTACCGGGCCGGCAGCCACTGCTGTGGAACTCCAGTACCTATGGATACCTGGGGGCAACCAGCAGTAAGTTTGAATTTAATTTCTCATAGGCTTTTTTTTGAAATAACCATGTTAGAGTTTTGTGTGTTGTTGATAAAAAATGTCAAATTTCTTCTCAATTTTGAATGACAGTTTGATATTTGATGTTAAAATTCATGAAAAGCAACTTCTGGACGATTGAATACAGTGATAGTGATAATTGATTTGAATCTGCAAACTAAATATGTTTAATGTCAAACGTAGGCAGAGGAGACTGGCGAGGGGGAGAATGCTGGTACAGGATGCGACGCGGCAGCCACCGCTGTGAACGCTCCAGTACCTATGGATACTGCAGGGCAAACAGCAGTAAGTATGAATTGAATTTCAATTTACTGTAAACCCATTAATGTTTGTATCCATTCTGTAAATTGTTTACAAATTTGTATGTGCATCCATTTAATTTTGCAAATTTCTAGTATCATAGTGGCCTTAACAAACATTTAAATTTGCATTCATAATGTTTGCGAATTAATGACTTAAATGAGCAAGCTTTAACAGGTTTGCAGTATTTGCAGACAGAATTGATTTTGCAGTTTAACATAGAACTATAAAATGTCAAAATCAACCTGAAACAGCAAATTTTTCTTACAGGTTGTTGGAGCGGACAAAAGGCAATGTCAATACCTGGACAATGAGGCGAATCTAGTGACACCTGGACAGGATAACGAAGTAAGTTTCACACAAAATGAATTAATTGTACGATTGATCCCTCCTCGAGTTCCATGTTCTAGTAAATAAAAGAATTTTAACATCTTAAAAATTATAGATCTAAATTTGTAATCTCTTTCAAGTAGTTAAGAAGATAGATTTGTATTTTTTGTATTAAAAGCAATTTTTCGTATGACAATAATCAAACTGTTTTTTTGCATCTTTAAAAACAGGAAGATGTTGCTAGATTATTCCCAAGAAATCCTCACGCGGAATGAAGCTCTACACTGCACAGCATGCGAGAACTACGATGTCATGTGTTGAATGCAGGAAGCCTCGAGTTATTTATATGTACTACAAGCCAACTAGTAAGGACATGCTAGATTTGGTCTGTTATCTGTCTGACTATGAACTGTTTACTTGTGGCTCTCCAATTTTGCCCCACAACAATAGACTCTTTTGCAAGGCATTTGTTAGGGAGTTGTCGTGCTTATCTCCTCTGAAGGAGAGAAGACTTCGTTGGTATGGCCACGTGGTACGGTCAAGCGGATCAATCAAGACAGCATGGGACATGCAAGTGGCTTATCGTGGAACCGGTAGAAAAGACTTCATGGAAGCAGGTGACTGAGAGGGATATGTCTGGGGGGGACCGTTCAATCCTGAAAAGACATTCATGAACACCCATACTGGAAAGGGGGTCCCACTGATGTGAATGCTAATAATAATAATAATAATAATAATAATAATAATAATAATAATAATAATAATAATAACCCCAGCATCTGCAATAATAATGATGATGATGATGATGATGATGATGATGATGATGATGATGATGATGATGATGATGATGATGATGATGATGATGATGATGATGATGATGATGATGACATGATGATGATGATGATGATAATGATGATGATGATGATGATGATGATGATGATGATGATGATGATGATGATGATGATGATGATGATGATGATGATGATGATGATGATGATGATGATGATGATGATGATGATGATGATGATGATGATGATGATGATGATGATGTTGATGATGATGATGATGATGATGATGATGATGATGATGATGATGATGATGATGATGATGATGATGATGATGATGATGATGATGATGATGATGATGATGATGATGATGATGATGATGATGATGATTATGATGATGATGATGATGATGATGATGATGATGATGATGATGATGATGATGATGATGATGATGATGATGATGATGATGATGATGATCCCTATCGAGTTACCTTACTACACAGCATCACTTGGCTTTTAACTTGACATTTGCTGTCACTGTGGCAAAGATAAACATTGCTTGTCGGGAAATGAAAAAAAGATTCAAGTCTGTGTTGCCAGTTTGTGATTCTTGCTGTCAATCTGGCAAAGAAATTATAGCCAGACAGCCATATGGGAAGAGAAAAAGTGATGTGAATGAATATTAGAGCTGAGTTCAAAACACTTCTGTCATGCTTAGATCTTGGTGATGCCTGAAGAAAGAGATTAATTTACAATGTGCATTTGTGATTTGGTTTGACATGGTAAAATCCACTAACAATGTACATAGTGGTTTGAATAAATCTTCTAGTTGTATTTCTAGTTTTTATATTGCTCTGTTGAAAGTTCAGAATTTGTCAGGAATGGTTGAAGACTATACATAGCTTGTTTCAATTCAAATGTACATATGTGTTCAAATTCAGTATTTTGATTTAACATGTTCAAAATTCAAGTAAGAGTGAATCCAATGGATGTGTTTTCAGGTTAAATGTAAATTGGTGATTGAAACATTTGACTTTGATTTGTGCTGTACAAAGTGATTTTATTTGACATTTTCCAGCTAAAGTATCAATGGCTATAAAGATACTATTATTATTAAACACTGAATTTCGTATTTTGAATAAAGATTCGAATTGTACTTTCCTTTGAGTTTCGTTAAAAATTTATTTCTAAGCCTCTAAATGGTGTTTGTGTGAGGTCAGAGATGTGCAGATATTCATTAGAGATTGAAAATTGCATATTAAAACCGAAATAGAAAAGGATGTAAGCATGTAGTTTAGAACACTCACAAAATCCATTTAATCATTTCATTTATTAAGCTTGATTGGGTTTTAATAGTATTATTGACGAGCATCTACAATACCATCACATGCAAAATTATGTTTAAATTAGTACTACCATCCAAATGCCCAAATTTGTGTATTGAAAGCCAGGTCAAATTCTATATATTCTTTTCCAGAAATTTGAAGGGCCCATATCACTATCTGGCCTTTTAGATGGCAAACTAAATTATCACACCAACACAAATACCACTATCAGTTAGATGCTAAAACAAATGCACATTAAAAAAGCCAGGTTAAAGAAAGATGAGTTCTACAGTTTGAATACATGGAGAGTGGAAATCTACAAATATTGTTGATATTGTGCTTGTGACTTAATATGTAGAGATGTGAACTGTTAGGAAGGTGACTGGAAGATGTACATGCTGATCCCACATGCTCTCGTAGGCAAGAAACTGAAAGAACACAGATGTTACTACACTACAAAGGCAACAGTGAGGAAAATCATGCATTGACCAACACCACTTGAAACTTAAACATTTAATTGGACACAGACAATTTTTCTTTTAAAAATACATATGATCTTCTGTAAAATTTTCCGGATAAAATTTCGCCCTACCCTAACTTTAAGGCCCATAAAATTTTACAGGAACACCTCCCGACTATGAGAATTTTTGCATAAAATTTTTAACATTTTCCTACCTACCCTGCCTGGTTTCATGATAAAATATTATGATAAAATAAAATATTATTCCCCCCTACCCTTGAATTACTCAATCTCAGCCAACCGGAACCAAACTATCAATTCTGTTTGGCCTTATCAAAACCACGAGGTGAGATATCAACTGAATATCTCTACCCCACTCGTATAATTACCTTTTTCTCCCACATATATACTCGGCAACAATGCATAGAAACCACGTAAAACTATCCAATTTCTAAAAGAAAGTACTTCTGTTCAGTTCAGGTAAGGTCAAGGTACAAAGTACAATGAGATACCCATTATCAACTAGTGTGCTACGTTGCTGCACACACTGAAGAACCAACAAAGCATGGGCGACAAACTATATTGATTGCAGTCACATGTCCCATGGTCATTGGTCCACAACAACAAAATTGAATCAATATTCTGGTCCAATTTCATGGCAATTTCATTATCAGTGCTGCCATCTGGTGTTTAAAAAGAATAACTTTACAACTTTATGAATGGATCTATAGTAAAGTATGGTAAAGTAGTCCCCTTTTCAGTATAATTATCATAATTTATGCAAAGATTGGTGTATGAAATTATAAAGACATCAGAAAATATCCTACGGCTTACCCATTCATAGACAGTCAGAAGTGAGGGAATGAAAGACGTCAGCACATGACAGTGGCTACTATATATATAAATATTAAGCCTGGATTCATGTATGCAGGCTTGTAGACCTGCATCGTCGGTTGCACGGCTTAATCACACTGTCTTTACAAGTCAATGTTCATAATTTATACCCAAGCCCCGAATGGGTTGGTTAAGACTATACACACGAGGTTAACTTGTAGGCTATGAACTCAACTCAGAATTCAACCAAAAATTCAGCCAGAAATTCAGCCAGAAATTCAGCCAAAATATAAGGTTTTGAACGAATGACGTACATCATGTTTAGATAACTACGTCACACATATGTTGATAAACGTGGTCACTGCACCTACTATACTTAATAATGGATAACTTACAAAACGATAGTCTCTATCACATCCTCATACAATTATTTTTGTTTATCATGCAACAATATAGGTAAGTAGCTTTATTTTGACACATCAACGACTGTTGTGGTTCAATAACCCTTTGGGAGCCGTGGAAAAAATCAGTGTAGTACTCTTGAGTGATGGAGGCCCATTTTGCAATACACGTTATTCACCTGGGATTATTCACCATCGGAGGTTTCCTCTGTTTAGAGTGAAATATAATCCTGAGTAGTTCTTACGTTTTTCATCAGAACAAATTCACATTTACAGTACACATTCAGGAGACTGTCTAGCTTCTTATTTTCACCAAATATGAATAAAGATTATACAGCACAAAGTTTAATTTTGACAATTTTGAGAAATTGACGATTCATTTGACAGTTTCCGCAAGCAATTCAAAATGTCATAATATCAGTAGTAATACTAATTACAGCTACGTTTTATCGAAGATGCACAAGAAACACAACATGAACCATCCATATTTCATACTAATATATTTTCATTTACAATATTACGGACCAAAAACGTGTTCAAACTTTGATTTCTTCATCGTCGTGGACTTTGACAGGCATCACTCGATCACCCGGCAAAAAAAAAACATTCGTTTTGATAGAAATACTAGATATTCCCTAGTTTGCCAAACACCTTAGTTGTGATCCGGCATGCAAGATACAATAAGATGAGGCACGATATTTCTTTTTCAAATATTTAAACTTTGCCACATCCATGGCAGATCTTACCAAAAACAGGTGTTTGTTGCAAATTCCCGGAAAGCAGTCTTACATGCATATCTCAGGTCTTCTGCATCCACACTGTCTTGACACTCCCACACCTTATCCTGAGATCACCCACCACTATTCTACCAGTAGCCCACTACCCACTGTGACAGTTTTTTTGTTTTTGTTTTTTTTTTTGTGTGTGAAATTATATTATAGGATATGTCTTCACTGTAAATGTTCTGCACATCAACCAGACATAACATGAGGGGTTTGGGTCTTAAGCAAATGCTTATATATACATATTATACTGTGTATATACAGCCATGAGAATGAAATATGACATGGTATACCTTACTTATAATAGGTTTTGTCTATTACTCCAGTGCCCCGGTTGTTCAATACACGTTTTATTACTTTGAGTGTCAACATTTAAGGTCTGATACATGGGCTCCAGCACCATGGGATGGTGTGTTTTATGTCTATATAATAGTAGTACTGTGCATGATATAGTTTGTAATTCATAGTAGTATACATACCACACACCCCTTCTTATGCAGAGGCCCAAGGTCTGAGAGACTAAACATAGAGAAATGAGCAGTAACAGTTCGAATCGATCATTTACCTTAGATCTTTTGGGAGCGGGTCCTACTTTGTTTCCACCGATTTCTAGGGCTTTGCTTTTCCATTTGACACATCGCCTTAATCTTGTCAAAGCCATGATTTTACAAAATCGCTGTTGAATAGCAAGTTGTCTACTTCTTATGCGTTACGCAACACCACATTTATGAAACACACTCTTCCCGCCATTTCCGCATTTGACAGTATCGGCGCATATAGTAATATAGCTCAAACTTTTGTTTACCTTTGCACCATTTCAAAAATTAAATACTTAATAATTACATCTATCTAATATCTACATATAAGAGCTTTATTTTCAGCAGATTTAGCTTCAGTATTCTGGTACATTTTATGGGTAAAACAGAATGAACCGAAACGCATATTAGACTATGCCGATCTAGGGGCCCCTGTTCTACTACTAATATCAGTGTAGTTTGCATTATGTTTACTAACCCACAAATATTTAGTTTACGTTGTGACGCACATCTCCGGGCAATTTATTTTCATTGAGCTATCTACTCGTTTGATATTTGAAGGGATCTAAAGGGTGATTAATAACCACCATCACTTTTATATATAGACTAATTAGCACATATGCGCTACAGCAGCAAAACGGTATGCAGCCAATGATGTATACTCCCAAGGGAGTTTAGAAATGTAGTGGCAGATCCAGGTTTTTGGAAAAGGTGGGGGCGCACTTAAGGGAAAGGGGAGCGCACTGAATTGATGCCATTAAAAACCCTATGAAAATGAAGTATTTTGTTTGGAAAATGTTGGCTCACGCATTCTGCAACATTTAAAAAATTATTATATCGATTAAGAATCACATGCTATGGCTATCACGTGAATAAAATCATGATACTACGAATAGTAGCCTTCTATCATCGTGTCAGTGTTGTACATTGTGCTCTATATTCAACTGAGTGCAGTCAATATTTTACTAACCGTGGCGCTACCATTTATTTATCGGGAAGGGGGCGTGGAGAGGGAAAATGAAACACAATGGTAGATCTACATTTATTGTATCAATAAATTATCAACAAAACTACTTTGCTAAAATGCATTTCTGTGATCTTTAGACACCCATCGATAAAGTGATAAATCTAATGCATTTACAAAAATATTAATACAAACATCTATCAATAACTCTACATTCATGGTAACAATAATTTATCAGCCAAACTGCTGTCTTCAATACATTAATGCAAAAAAAGTTAACATTCATATAAGAATTGATAACTAAATAAACACCTAACACAGCTAGAATTGAGTCCCACCTGCAGAGTGTGGTACTTGCCTCATTCTTCTGTTATGTCTTCCTCTCTTCTTACATCACTTGCCGAAACCAACCTTTCCTCTTACAACGCATTCTTCTTTCTTAGCTCCTCATTCCGCTTTCATCAATCATTTTTCTCCTCATTCTCATTCTTTCTGATCTTTCCCTTCAACTCATCCCTTCATGCTTTCACTTCCTGCATCTCTGTATCAATCATGTCACATTCATCGATCATTTCTTCCTTGGTCATACATTTTTCTTTATCAATGTGTGGTCTCTTGTCTGGCATACTGGTGGTGTGCACGATCAAATGACTGTGTTGACTGGTGCTGTGAACTATTTAATGACTGTGTTAGACGAAGTGTTTGGTGGTCTCTCGTGGAAGGTGAGGTCGGTCTCGTACTAAAGTTCATCACTGGAGACGACGGTCACATCAAGATGGCTTTCCTCCAGTGGTGTGGCTGCATTCGTCACATTGGTAAAGGTGGATGCCATGTCAGTCTGGGCAGGTTACTGGGACTGTACAGGTTGCTTGAGCAGCCAGGGAAGTAGACGGAGTAGCTGTAGGTGCACCGTCTGTGGCAAAACTCACCACAGTTCTGTGGCAATATAATGTATATGAGATGTGCCCCTGGTTTTACATGGTGACAAAACTTGGCTATGCAAAGACATCTTCTCCGGGTGTGACCTGGAGATTTACTGTGGGTGTGACGTGGGAGCCCATTCTTAAAAATCAATGAATGGAAATGGTATCAGTTATGATGCTTTTATAGGTACATCAGTAATTGAAATTGAAATTTTAAAAGTAATCGGAATGTATTTGGTGGGAGAACAATAATCAAATAACGGGCCAAAGCCAGAAATCATATGCCAGCTCCACCACGTCGCCTGTAATGACTTCAACGCTCGAACTACTATATGGAACTGGTTTATTCTAGAAGCATACGTGGCATGTTTGGCAATACGTGGCATGATCACGTGTGCACATATTTACAAGTACATATACGTATATCGTATACGTATATGGAATATCATTAAAGACACTACATAACATCGCCCTCCTCCCCCGGGAACCTAAATGGCTAGCAATTCCTCTGGTGAGCACAGCAAGCTGCATTGACACAACCCCTTTTCAGCATCCATCAACGTTCTAATTATACAAACGCTGTGACTCCAATGCCCACATCCCCTTCTTTCATGTACAAAATAAGGGAGTGTTCATAACGTACTGGGGAGGGAGGGTTGGTAAAATTTGGGGGAGAACCAGAAAAGTTTCACCTATGCCATGGGGAGGACTAAAAAGGTTTTCATGGCAGTGAGGGAACAATTGTTTTTACCTAAGATGCAGCAGCCATAATTCTGCTCTGCAAAAACGTATAATATACCTTGACCACAGTTTGAATCAAATTTGTTTCAACATGGAACAAGATTTTACATGCACAAACATCAATATGTTGGAAGACTAAAGAATGCTAGTTTTAAGAGTTTATATAAGACCCAGGTCTTCTTCAAATCTCGTCTATCAAAATCCTTGGAAAAGATAGTGTTTCAACAAATACTGCAAGTAAATCATATATAAAGGAAGAGGCCATTTTTGTATCCTAAAAGGCTTTTTAACCACAAGGCGTACACACTCCAAATTATGTATGTACAATCAGGACAACTTGGTTGTCGTTATAATGTCACATTTCAAACCAAATCTATTCTTTGTTACTATTAAAATAGAAGAATAAAGTCAATTATTAGTCCTAGGTATTTCACAGCATCTTTATTATGCTGTTTCCAGTGCTCATGTATGTAAAACGTTTGTGTATACGTTGCAGGTCACACGTGTTGTATGTCACATGTAATATCACAGACGAGGTTCCGAACCTGTTTTGTGGAGGGGTGGTGGCAGAAAGAGGGTGTGTGTTCATATGTTGAGGTGGGGGGTAAGGTTTGTGGTGAGGAAGGGAGGGAAAGGGAGGGGAACGGAGGAGCATTTAATCTTTTCCAGATCTCATCCTTTTCAACCCAAGCAACAGCAGCAGGAATCGGGTGATGGAGATGCATTTAGTCTGTTCTGGACCTGTTTAGAGGGGGATAAGGTAGAGAGGGATGGGGGAGAAGAGGTGAGTAAAGGCGGAAGGAATAGTAGGGGAGGGTGGAACAATTGATCTATTATTCACGTGTTTACCAAGGGTAGCAGTAGCTGGTGGGAGGGATGTTAGAGGGATCAATCATTGCCATATACATGTAGTGAGTATATGGCTGTCACATGGGAGGAAGGTGATGGAGGTGTATTTAATCTATCCCAGGCCTGTATACTAACAGGAGCTGTTGTACGGGATGGGGGACAGAGGGAAGGATGAGGAGTGATGTGTTCCGAATTTCATCTGTTTCAACCCGAGCAGCGCTGGGTACTGTTAGCAGTACTGTTATATAAGGGTATATCTATTGGGGGGGGGGGGGGGGGGCTATGCCGAATGGGAGGACCAGAAACGTTTTAACTATGTCAGGGGGAGGAAAAGAAAGGTTTCAACCATCGCGTTCGCAAAATTAGACACCCCCTCCAGTACTAATGAACACTCCCTTGCCTATGCGACCTAATATGAAAAATTCATGATTTATGTATTTACGCGATCAATAATTTAGTGAAATTGATCAAAGCATACTTTTAAGAGGGCTTTTAATTTTGATTTCAAAGTATCATAAATCCAATCATTTTACTGTTTAAGGCATATTATAAACACAATCGCGCATAATATTCACTGCAGGCCGCCGTCGCTCTACAGTATCAATATTGGAATCGAGGCGCGCGCACCTGTTGTTCAGTACTGCATTCGATCAGCTGACATTTGAAGCCAGCTGACGTGTCATCATTCGACCGGCCGACTTTGAAAAGTGTGCACGTGTTTGAAGGCAAGTAAAATATTATATTATTTCTTGGGAATGGTGAGTCACATTTCTCTAATATATTTCAACTTCTCTCGGGAAATTGTTGCAGTTGTTCTATGGTCTTTTTTGTGTGTGTGTTCTGCGGTTTGATTCAGACTTATATCGATTTGTAAAATCGGCCTTAGAACTTTTTCGTTGTCATTGACCTGTCCTTGTGTCGTTTTGTAGTATACTTCTATCTTCCATTGGATGGCATGTGTACGATTTTTAAAGGTCTTCTATGCTATGACTTGGTCACTGTTTAATATTAAACAAGAGTTCAAGCCCCAATAAACCTGCCCAAATTTATCATAGAGTACTAAGGGTATTTTAATCCCTCCATCCCCCTTTCCACTTGTGGGATTTTTTTTTTTCAAATCTTAACAATGCCGAAACGTTAGCAGGTCCAAGTGGTATTTTCTGTTGTGTGTGAAAGAAGTTGGATACAGAACAGGATAGAATTCACAGAGACATAATTGAAACTGTTCCAGTTGATATATTTTTTTGTTCAGATCACTGTATCTTTGTGTGAGCACTGCCCTAGCATAACCCACTTATATTGTAATTTAAATTTAGATATTGATGATCTTCAAATTCTTTTGGATCAAGTTGAAACATTACTGTCCAGAAATACGAACGTTCTCATATTGTTTTAAGTGCAAAAGCTCCAATACATCCTGTTTCATATTTGCTGAGTGTGACAATGAAATATATCATGTTAGAACCAAGGATATTATAAGTATACTTATAATATCCTTGTTAGATTCTAGAGCATAACAAACCATGCACATATAAAAAAATAGTAGACTTAGCGTGTCCGTTAAGTGCGAAGTGGTGGGTCTTTTTTTACCAAATCATGATACTTTTGCACATCAAGATGTTTTTAGCAACCTAAAGGGATCATTGAGTTTTAAAAAAAATACCCTGACTTCGGTAATACGGTCACCAATAATTCCATATAGTTTGCAACTAAAATGATCTTTTGTATCGATGCGTAATTATTTAAAAACATTAACGTCGTAGCAAAATTTTGAGACCGGCGGAAATTTTGTGAACTTCGGCCTGGCCTTCCGTAAAAAGGTCTCTGGTTTGTTGGCATTTGCAACCAACTTCCAATCATAGCAGCCCTTTCATATGCATATGAATTTAAAGAGAAATGTTTGGTCTGTATTTTGGTAGGTGATCCACCGAAATTTTATGAGTATAGTTCGAGTCCCACGTATTCAAAGTTTCAGTTCAGTTTGAAATTAATTTAGAATTTTATTTTTTGGCGTGGATCATCAACCTTTTATTAGATAAACCGTTTTTCTTTCATAATCTACACAGTTTAAGATGTTTAAGACCGCAATACATGGTTGCAAATTGGATTGAAAAATGCTGTTTAAACCTCTAGTTTTTCGTGGTGCACAAGATGCAACGTTTTTGCATAGCACGCGCAGAAGAACTGCGCATGTGTTTTTGTTTTCGTAAAAACGTGTTTATGCTAGAGAAGTAATGTTAAATTCACGTGATTTTTTTTAACTACAACCCTCCTAAAAATATATTAATGTAATATCTATAATCTACAGAAGTTTGTGTTTCCAACCATATCAATTATGAAATATTTGTGAGGCATTTCATTGACAAACTTTGAAGATAAAAATGGTCAATGTAGAGGATCTTTCCGATCGGGAATTTGACAGGTAAATCTTAGCGCTATATATTAAGAACATGCCAGTGAACTTTGCCACATATATCAGTCTATATTTCACCTAAAAATATTTTAATGTTATGACTATAAACTATAGAAGTATGCGTTTCCAACCATACCAATCACAAAAAATTATGACTTTTTATGACTAAACTTTGGAATCCAAAATGAATATCGCATCCGCCATGAATTTGACAATGGCAATAAGAATTTTAGTAACAGGGAAGAAAGATATTGGATGATATTTCAGCTATAAGTCGTTCAATCATAATATAGTTAGCATGGAAATAATCTGTAGAGATATGCGATTCTATCCATATATACAAGTCTAATTAATTGCTCAATCCAATTAGTTTATTTTGATCATCATTTAAGTACATAGCCACATTTGACAGTTGGGACTCAGTCGCATTATCGTGACAATTTTTGCAGAATATTACAGCAAAAAACTATTTAGTAATTTGTGTTGAAATAGTGAAAACAAGAAACAACAGGCAATTTTGTATGTAGGACTTTATTTTTATATGAATTGATGCTGTAGCAAACACAATACATTAGATTAAAAAAATGATCTCTGAATTGACTAAATGCGCACAGAACATGCGCAAGCAGGAAAATGTCCAGGTGTTTGCACATGCTCACAAGGAAAAACAAGGAATCACAACGGCCCAAAATTTGAAGCTGAATTGGCCATATCTCTCTTATTATCCATCGGATTTTAAAAATCTTTTTTTAAATTGTTTCTGTTATCATTTCCCATCACATAGTATTTTTTTAAAATTTTTATAATTAATTCCATATTTTGATGTGGACACCCTAGTAGACTTAATGATTTTAAGACTATCACAATGTATATGTCCTTATTTATCAAATCTATCATTTGAAAAATATATTTTAAGTGAGAAACAAAGTATTCAAATCCATTTATTATGATTGTAACTTCAACCCTTTCAACGAAGCTTCAAAGTTTGGAATTACCCTACATAGATTTTTTAATTTGAAAAAAAAAAATAGTAGTTTGAAAATATTAAAACATGTTTGAAACAAACAGATATTTTAATGTATTGTCTGAATGTTGCTTTAAAAAGGTTCACTCTTTTGCAATTATTTATTGTGGTCTAACCTGGTCCTGTACCCTTTTACTGAATCAACGTTGTGAAAAATCAGCACAAGTAAACATTTTGATACATCTTCCGACTTTCGACTAATATTTGACAAACTTTTAGTTGTTTGATTTATTATTTCTTGGTGTCCAATCAATTGCATATTGGTCTTTTATCATTCACAAATGTTTTTACAGTGGATAATTTTGAAACTACGATAAATTTAAAGGTTTTAAATGAATACTTATGACATTTTGAGATAGAGAAATCTCTCGATCGCATGGTCCGCCCAGCCTCTAGCACATGTGTTTTTTCAAATGGATTTTAGGTCAAGTGGTTGATTGAGGCTAAATTGATGAATACATTATGAAAGTAAATCGGTTTAGGTTCAAAACAGACTTTTAGCCACGTGTTTACGACCACTCTAACATATCAAACAAACAAGATCAAATTTTAGTACAGCAGAATTTATAGTAATTCTTCTTCGATTTACTTGCAGTTTTCAGAGTATAATATGTTATTCACTTTATCGCATCTAAGGGGCGGGTGCACGGCACGGGCAGACCCCAGGCAGGCCACGGGGGAACATTGGGGATGGTCTCCACGTCTTGTTCATGGAAGAAACTTTTTTCCTAGTTGTTTGATTTCTTTTTGGGGGCACGGACACACCGGATCTGCCAGCCACATCTGAAGGGGCTTCCCGGATCTGCCACGGTCCGCTTTTTGCTTCACTTGTATTGTCGGGATGTTGGGATTTCGAAAGGGGTTGGCTATGTATCCCAGGATGTATACTATAGTTATCATTAAATTTTAATTTTATAATCTTAAAATCCATTTATTCATTCCGGTGTTAGTAAGCAGCTCTATCTTTCATAAACCCATTGGGAGGTAAAACCTCAGCACTAAATTCCACTCTCTAAATTTTCACCGCTATGAAAATAAACTGGTTGCCCGTTCCCCAACACCTCATCTCGGCTGGTGGTGGCTGCTGTTAAATCAGTCTCATTACGTCATAGCGGGGAATTTCCTAGTCATCCTCATCCCTGGACGTCATTCATGCTCCATCACTGCAACCCAGCCATTTTTGTACTGTGTCACACGACAACTTGAAGAAGGGGCTTTGCTTATAGTTGATTTTGGTGTATAAACACGGGTAAGCTCGATTTTCTCATGAATTATCTCTTCACCTCTAACACCAACATCAGTGCCATGATCTTGTTCATAGGTTACTTGGAAGACCGTTTTCCTAGTCTCTTCTAACACATCTGACAAAACAAAACCTTCATGTAGATGCATCCACACCTTTTCTTCTGCCTTCACAGACGTTTTTCTCATCATATCAACAGCTACCATTGCAGTCACTCTCTACGAGAGGTCGACATTTTTTTGTTTAAATGTATTTGTGTGAATAATACTTTGTATGATTGTATTTTATAATTTATTTTGATGGATATGATTACTTGGTTGTACTACAATGAGAATTTAATATTTAATAATTTTTTCTGAAGGATGCTTTTTCCAACTGACCTCTCTACTAAAATCCGGTACTAGCAGGAGTTTTGCGTTGCACAATAGCACCCTCACCGAAAAATGCGTTCAAAGTTGCACATCGTACCAGTCAAGTAAAGAAAAAGGATGTCATAATATAAAGACATAACAGCAATCCTCTTTCAATAGAAAAGAATGTGTATTGCTGCATGTTGATTTCAATGATATCGTTTACAAATTTACATTATTAACATGCAATCTTTAGGACATTATATATACTGGACGGTTTGAGAAAATTTAGACCGGTTAATCGGCCCTGCAAAACCAAACCGTAACCGGTTAACCGCCGATTATCGCTCATCATCGAACGATCTTGAACAATGGTATGTGAGATAGTTCTAGTAGATACTGTAGATGTGCCACGTGTTTGAGTCAAGAAATGTAAAGCGAAACGGTACTGAATATATTGATTGGACACCCTGTAGATCTATCAATATTAGCGTTTGAAAAAAAAATCGTGGTTTATGCATTTCGTTTAACAGAAAGGCAATTTGAACTGCCAAAAATGTTAGTTAAATCAATGCTTAAAAATTAAAA
>JAGTTF010000197.1:948327-962366 GCA_019095985.1 Streblospio benedicti
TTTAAGGGCTTTTAAAATTAGAAAATTTTAAAAAATAATGTTAATCCGGGCAAAAAAATTCAAAAATTACTAAGTTTTTTCTGGGAAAAAAAGCCTTTAACACAAATAAGCTAAAAAAAATTTATTTTTAGAATAGTTTAAAAAGCACAACGTTTCATGCCAACTTTTTGTTGATAATATGGTACACACTTGTTTAAAAATGTATTTCATCAGTTCCACAGATGCTTTATAACCTATTGAATTCAACAAAAGCTATAGTCTTTTTGGACTTTTTAGACATTTTGCGTGCAGCCTTTTGCTCTTTTTTCCATTGCTTTTTATCTAATTTTTCCAATTCTTTCATTTCAATAACCCTGGCAGATTTTTGTCGAACTCTTCTTGAACGTCCACTAGAAGCCTCGAAAATGGCCTTAAACACACGAAATATAATGAAGGAAAAAATTATTTTTGTGAGGTCAGGGTTCACCACATGCTAATGAGATGTTTACAAATAGATAGGAAAATGGACGCCCGATCATTTGACACCAAAACCGATGGGAGTTTCCAACTAAATATTATATTTCAATGGCAAAGTAGGGTTCAGAAAATGGGTGTTTCATCTATAAGTATGTCTTCTTTAAAATTATTGTATTATTTGATATAAAAAGTGGTTATATTGAAATATTGTGAAGACTAATGAATGGAGTAGCCAATTTTGAGTCAAAACGTGGCCTTGTATGATGCATGCGACAAACACTTTGATAGTTACGAGGGTTTGAAGAACGTATGTTTTAGGCTTATTTTAAGGCATGCATTAAGGCATGAATGCCTTAGCGACCGTCAAAGGGTTAAGCATTATCAATTTGTGATTATATACTGACAATGTGTACCAGGGTGAGGATTAGGTGGAAAAGTGTTTCTCGTCAGCAGGACTAGTAACCCTCAAATATCTCACTCGTCCTGCAAAAAATGTACTAGTCCTCCTTGTACAAACTCTATATCTGTATGACAAATTATTCAGAATTGCTCCTCGTCAAAAGGACGAGTTTCTAAAAATTAGCACTCGTCCTCCACTAGTTTTTACTAGTCAATACGAGCGGACGAGTGGCTAATCCTGACCCTGTGTACATGTGACACTTTATTACAAAAACTTGAATAATCATGTCCACTGTCCTGCAGGTCTCTGAATCATCTGAGCATCTTCACATCATCTCCATTTGTGTATCTAAACCTCCGGTTACGCCTTCAATGGCAATCTCACCAATACCAGTTTTGATCTCCTCTTCCATTTCTGTCAGCTCAGGCACATCATGTACATCATTCTGACCCGACTGACGGTTAAGCTTGTTGATATTTTTGTACATTTTATTTTATCTTGAGAAGCCAACTTTTGCCACTTGTCTTTTACACTTCTGTTCCGCCCAAACTGTGCATTAAGTTCATCTTTGATAGAATTCCACTTTTGTACCTCTAATTCTGCCATAATGGAGTTACTGATTGAGCCATAGAGTATGCCATAATTTTCTTTTACGTGACTTATTAATAACTACTTCACCTTCATCATATCGCACATTCATTTCAATCACTTCAATATCTACACCGGTACTTTGTTCTCTGCACTGTCGTTTCTCAGGAATTTCAGCAGATCATGGTCAAAAGATGTCAAGTTTTTCTTTTTGTTGCTTGTCAGATTATAGTTCCAATCTATCCAATGCTTCATGACTTTTTGCAGCTCTCTGTGGACATTACGGATGCTATTAACCGCTGAAGTTATACCAGCCCATAATTCAGCTTTATCTTTGCAGTTAGATTTGTTACTTGATGACAAGATGAGTTCTTTATATTTCTTTGCATAAAATCAAATTTCTTCATTGGTGGGGCTTTCAATTTGATAAAAATAGGAATTTTCACTTTTTCACTGCACAATCTATTTCTGTGCGTGTTTTTCACAATATTTTGATTACTAAAACCTATCTCTACATCAGCTGTATGAACTGGGAGAGCAAGTGCTATGGTTGCAAGTTTGATCAAATTTTGGAAAACATCTAGATGATGGGTGCAGATAATTTGCCACAACTCTGTTAGATTAGAGTAGCTATAATGTTCATTGTAAAGAAGTTCTTTCAATGTTAGCCATTCTTGTTTAGTGACCTCACCATCAATGTAAGTTTTGGAGCAAGTGCGTGTAATATTTACCGGGAAACGCTCAAGAACATTGCCAAATATCGTAACAAAAACATGGAAATCCATCCCATAATAGTCTGCACACCTGCGAGCACGTGTTAGTGAATTTAAGTGCTGTTGATGGCGCTACAATGCGTTTGTAACTTGTGTGAAAAATTGCTATAGTCATTATGTTTGGCAATTTATCGATCAAATCATGACAGGTCCGATCGATTCTGACTCTGTCATAGAACGATGCGATGAGCGATATTATGATCGATCGCTCCATCACTAATGTATAGATCTACTGCTTTCATCATCGGCGAAATCGCTAGAAAGGGTTTAAGACGTCCACATTTGCTATGATTCTGGGTGTCAAATCTTTGAATATCGCATTTGTTGATTGTCATTCTCAAATATAGTGATGTATAATCTATTAGTAACGTTATTCTACCAATCTATTACGAATGCTTGCCAGAAACTAGAAATAACTTACTTATTTTTGATGTGAAAAATATATACAAGCACGTTTCCGTGTGCCAGTGCGCATCCGCAGTAGTACAAATATATTAGGTACTATCGTATGATTTATGAACGTAAAATGCCGGCATTTAACGACAATCACCGAGTCAACTCGTGGGGATTGCGAGACTGTCACAGCGGAAAGACAAATAACGTATTGAGGTCGATGGGGATAGCGAGACTTTTGATAACGAAACGACCAATAACGTGTTGCGCCCGCTGTATCTGTACCAAAGTGCGCCGTTTTTTTAAGATTATGTGCAAATTGCGCATGGGGCGTTCGTTTCCCAGGCACTGATATTGCAGCTATAGTCTTTTTGGACTTTTTAGACATTTTGCATGCAGCCTTTTGCTCTTTTTTCCATTGCTTTTTCTCTAATTTCTCTAATTCTTCCATTTCAATAACCTTGGCAGATTTTTGTCGAACTCTTCTTGAACGTCCACTAGAAGCCTCGGAAATGGCCGTAAACACACGAAATATAATGAAGAAATAAATTATTTTTGTGAGGTCAGGGTTCACCACATGCTAATAATAATAATTAGGTTAGGATGTATACTGATAATGTTTGAATGAAGCCCAAGATATTATTATTTCGTTGGTGGGTATGTACGTATTCTTTAGTGTGTGGACAATACATACATTACACTTTAGAAATTAGAAATATCCTGTAAATAATAAATATATACAGATTTCTTAGGAATTATTTATTATTGCCACATTCAGCGTAGTAATATGGCTGATAATAAAGCTTTCATTCAGAAATACATACTACGCCCTGCCCATTTTTTACTACGGCTCAGAAGCCCACCAATTAGAATGCACCTGGCACGTGTTGTCCACGTGCAAGGGAGGCTACAGGTGACCTTGACGGTAAATGTACGTGGTTTAAGTCACGTCCGCCACATTTCTTTATTTCTACGAGCTTGGCATCGTGCAATAGCGCATTAGAACAGGTACAACGAGCTCTCTTCGGCGGTAGTTATAGATAAAAAATCGAACCAGTACTTTTTGAGATACAGGCAAAAACACATAGTTATTAAGTACAATTCTCGCAAATGTTGACCGTGGCAGATTTAAGCCGGGAAACAGTGCACGTAGATAGACCTATAATCTGTTGCAATATGCACTCAAGTGTGACATCCAAGGCTAAAGACGTGTATACAGTCACGTCCGCCACATTTCTTTATTTCTACGAAGCTTGCCGTCGTGCGATAACGCATTAGAACGGTGCAACGAGCTCTGTAATTCGGTAGTTTCAGATTAAAAAATCAAGCCAATACTTTTTTAGATACAGGCAAAACCCCATAGGTATTAAGTACAATTCTCGCAAATGTTTAATCTTGGTAGACTAGGCACGTATAATCCTGCAATCTCCTGCAGTGCGCCGACGAAATATTAATCCCCCAAGAGCAATATTGACACCTACAACCACCTGTAATCCTGCAAGAACCAGTATTAGTAGACAAACATATGCTGCTTTTCCTTATTTGTGTGAAATAGTCTGAGTTGAACATGCAGTTCACAGGATCTTTTTTAATTCTTAACGTATCTAGTCAAATAAAATATCATTGGAAAGATCTTGAAACGCTCTTTTTAAAACCGTTTTCAAATAATTTTTTGGTCAAATAGTTTTTGAGTTATGAGTAAAACAATAATCGCCTATGTAAAAAAAGGAACTACTCTAGTATGACGCCGGTATAATCTTGGGGCTTAATATGACATTGATTGACAGATGCACGCAATTATCCGATACTAGAGTAAACCACAAATACTGTTTGTATGCATTGTTGAGACAATTTGCTGCAATATTAAAATGCGGGGCTTAATTGAATTGAGTTCCCAGTAAACTGGTTATTTTCTAATAAATATAATAATAATATAATAATATAAAAAATAAAAGTAAATAATAATAATAAAAAAAAACATTATGGTACAATTTAGTTATACGACAAAAAGATTCCGAACTGTATTCCCTTTTTCGGTGCTGGCTGGGTTGGCCCTATCATTATAGTTTGGGTTGTGCCCTGCTGGTGGTGGCCAGTTTGGTGGCCATTCTGACTTGTGCCCGGTTGGATTTGCTCTTACCCTTGATTGTTTTGGACCGTAGTCTGCGTTTGTGAAGTATTTTCCACTGGAGCCTGCATCACCAAATGAATAAATAATTATTAATTTATTTTTTGAAATGTGAACAGAAAGCTATTGCTTCGAAATTGAAATCAAAATTAATACCCATTAATACAATTGAATATACATACAATGAAACGGCCTACATTTTGTAGAACATAATATAATGATTCAAATTAAAGACTTCTCAATCATAGCTATTTTATTTAATATAGAAGTACGTCATTCGCCTAATTTTCTATCCCATACCTGCATAGTGACCTCCTTTTTGACAGCAATATCACTGCATGAAACCCGTGATCAAGTGTAGATAATTTAGATTTATGATGTACAAAGCTGTTTACGGTTTCATGCAATGACGAGGGTTAATTATACATGTATGTGTAACAGTGGTCACTATGCTTATATTTTATTGATTTGAGTTGCATGCAAGACTAGCGTATACCCTTGAGGACGAAAAATTGATAACGGGCTCAAGTTTCATTGTGAAATAAACAATGCCCATACCCCGATCCTCACCCATTATTCATCTTGCATAGCTCAGGTCTACAGCATCCACATTGTCTTGACACTCCCACGCCGTCGCCTGAGATTAGTACATTACCCCCCACTGGTCTAACACAGTAACCCACTACCTATTCTGACAGTTTGTTTTGTTTTGTTTTTTTTTGTTTTTTGTGTGACATTGTCTTGTAATAATTATAATAATAATTTAAGTTTATTTCACATGATAATACATGCATATACATATAAAACAAATATATAGTCTTGCATTTAAAAATATGCATAAAAGATTAAAAATTAAATAAGTATCCATTCCATAATCTTGTAAAACTTGAGTCGTAATAAAAGAAAACAGAATTCACTAGTGTAGAAATAAATGAGTTACAAGAATCAAAAAGTCTAGCTCGAAATTGATAGTAAGTTTTCCTCAGGATCACATTGAAGCTATCAATATTGTTGTGCACACAAATTTCACTAATGCTTTGACCACATTTGATGTTAAACAATTTCCTAAAGACATTATTAAAAGCAACCTTTAACTTTTGAAGAGTAGATGTTTACAAATAGATAGGAAAATGGATGCCCGATCATTTGACACCAAAACCGATGGGAGTTTCCAACTAAATATTATTATATTTCAATGGCAAAGTAGGGTTCAGAAAATGGGTGTTTCATCTATAAGTATGTCTTCTTTAAAATTATTGTATTATTTGATATAAAAAGTGGTTATATCGAAATATTGTGAAGACTAATGAATGGAGTAGCCAATTTTGAGTCAAAACGTGGCCTTGTATGATGCATGCGACAAACACTTTGATAGTTACGAGGGTTTGAAGAACGTACGTGTTAGGCTTATTTTAAGGCATGCATTAAGGCATAAATGCCTTAGCGACAGTCAAAGGGTTAAGCATTATCAATTTGTGATTATATACTGACAATGTGTACATGTGACAGTTTATTACAAAAACTTGAATAATCATGTCCACTGTCCTGCAGGTCTCTGAATCATCTGAGCATCTTCACATCATCTCCATTTGTGTATCTAAACCTCCGGTTACGCCTTCAATGGCAATCTCACCAATAACAGTTTTGATCTCCTGTTCCATTTCTGTCAGCTCAGGCACATCATGTACATCATTCTGACCCGACTGACGGTTAAGCTTGTTGATATTTGTACATTTTATTTTAACTTGAGAAGCCAACTTTTGCCACTTGTCTTTTACACTTCTGTTCCGCCCAAACTGTGCATTAAGTTCATCTTTGATCAAATTCCACTTTTGTACCTTTAATTCTGCCGTAATGGAGTTACTGATTGAGCCATAGAGTATGCCATAATTTTATCGATCAAATCATGACAGGTCCAATCGATTCTGACTCTGTCATAGAACGATGCGATGAGCGATATTATGATCGATCGCTCCATCACTAATGTATAGATCTACTGCTTTCATCATCGGTGAAATCGCTAGAAAGGGTCTAAGACGTCCACATTTGCCATGATTCTGGTTGTCAAATCTTTGAATATCGCATTTGTTGATTGTCATTCTCAAATATAGTGATGTATAATCTATTAGTAACGTTATTCTACCAATCTATTACGAATGCTTGCCAGAAACTAGAAATAACTTACTTATTTTTGATGTGAAAAATATACACAAGCACGTTTCCGTGTGCCAGTGCGCATGCTCAGTAGTACAAATATATTAGGTACTATCGCATAATTTATGAACGTAAAATGCCGGCATTTAACGACTATCGCCGAGTCAACTCGTGGGGATTGCAAGACTGTCACAGCGGAAAGACAAATAAAGTATTGAGGCCGATGGGGATCGCGAGACTGATAACGAAACGACCAATAACGTGTTGCGCCCGCTGTATTTGTACCAAAGTCAGTGATAAAATTTGGCACTAGCCAGTCGGCCCGAGGCTAGTACAACCTTAGAAGGGCCAGTAATGTTTCTGAGATGATGGCCCGGCTGGCAACCATAAAATTTGGCAGAATTTTGTGTTTGATTTTTGCAGAACCCCCACTCCCATTACCAAAGACCTTAATCTTGTCTACCTTCACTATGCCAACAGAATATGGTAACAGTTGACAATTGTATAAATCTTTTAAATAAATTCAAGAAGTTTCTCGAGGGAGGAGGGGGATGCCCCCAGATACACTTGCAATGCTTTGCACCTTCAGCGCTTGCAGGGCCAGTAATGTATCAGAAGTGCCAGTGAAGATTTCAAAATACTGGCCCTTCTGTCCAATTTGGGCTTCTCCTCAATTTTGGTCTCTGCCAAAGTGCGCCGTTTTTTAAGATTATGGGCAAATTGCGCATGGCGCGTTCGTTTCCCAGGCACTGATATTGCAGCTATAGTCTTTTTGGACTTTTTAGACATTTTTCGTGCAGCCTTTTGCTCTTTTTTCCAATTGCTTTTCTCTAATTTTTCCAATTCTTTAAATTCTTCCATTTCAATAACCTTGGCAGATTTTTGTCGAACTCTTCTTTTTTTAGAACGATCCTCTAGAAGCCTCGGAATGGCAATCAAACACACAAAAAATATAATGAAGGAATAAAACATAATAATATTTTTTGTGAGGTCAGAGTTCACCACATGCTAATGAGATGTTTACAAATAGATAGGAAAATGGACGCCCGATCATTTGACACCAAAACCGATGGGAGTTTCCAACTAAATATTATTATATTTCAATGGCAAAGTAGGGTTCAGAAAATGGGTGTTTCATCTATAAGTATGTCTTCTTTAAAATTATTGTATTATTTGATATAAAAAGTGGTTATATCGAAATATTGTGAAGACTAATGAATGGAGTAGCCAATTGGCGTAAGGTTCGAATATGGGGCCATGGGCCTTTAACTGAACTGAATTTCTTTTTTCCACCAACATAGCTGACTTTATTTTGGCATGGTAATTTCACTGAAAGTAACTTTCCTAGGCGTATATGTCATTACATATGGTTTATTATGAAAGAAACTTCAATCACATCATGACACACGTATAGTAGTGATGGGAATCGGACGCTCTTTGCATAATCGATTTTTTACATGGTTGACCCATTGATTACCGATTCAGATCGATAATCCTTGAATTTGTTTCAAAGAAATACATGAAATACAAATAAAGATCGGAAGAAAAAAGAGCGGTTTCACTTATCTTTTTTCGATGTTGTGTTCTGTTCTCTACACAATCAAAAAAAATGCCTCTGTCGAAAACTACATCATGTGAAACAACATCAACATGCGGGTTTGAAATGAAATATTAACAGGTAAATTACTAAATATCTACGTATTGTAACTTGTGTGAAAAATTGCTATAGTCATTATGTTTGGCAATTTATCGATCAAATCATGGCGATATTATGATCGATCGCTCCATCACTAATGTATAGATCTACTGCTTTCATCATCGGCGAAATTGCTAGAAAGGGTCTAAGACGTCCACATTTGCCATGATTCTGGGTGTCAAATCTTTGAATATCGCATTTGTTGATTGTCATTCTCAAATATAGTGATGTATAATCTATTAGTAACGTTATTCTACCAATCTATTACGAATGCTTGCCAGAAACTAGAAATAACTTACTTATTTTTGATGTGAAAAATATACACAAGCACGTTTCCGTGTGCCAGTGCGCATGCTCAGTAGTACAAATATATTAGGTACTATCGCATAATTTATGAACGTAAAATGCCGGCATTTAACGACAATCGCCGAGTCAACTCGTGGGGATTGCGAGACTGTCACAGCAGAAAGACAAATAACGTATTGAGGCCGATGGGGATCGCGAGACTGTGATAACGAAACGACCAATAACGTCTTGCGCCGGCCGGCCCGCTGTATCTGTACCAAAGTGCGCCGTTTTTTAAGATTATCCGCAAATTGCGCATGGCGCGTTCGTATCCCAGGCACTGATATTGCAGCTATAGTCTTTTTGGACTTTTTAGACATTTTGCGTGCAGCCTTTTGCTCTTTTTTCCATTACTTTTTCTCTAATTTTTCCAATTCTTTAAATTCTTACCATTTCAATAACCTTGGCAGATTTTTGTCGAACTCTTCTTGAACGTCCGCTAGAAGCCTTGGAAATTGCCGTAAACACACGACCTGGATGAGGTCATTTCATCAGCACATAATTCCATGCCAAGAGATTTATAATATTTGACTGTTGCAAGAATTGTGATATAGCAGGATATAGATTTTCATTCCATATTTATCCAAATGAAATATTATTATTGGAGAATGTGTTCTAATTATATTTATATTTGAATATTGAATGTGCTTGAATTGTATGATAAAAATGTGCTGAGTATTATAGTAAATTACTTGGATGCGTAGTGTTATAAATATTTACAGATGGTAAAATATACATGGCTGCATGTAAATCCTGGTCTTTGGTCATACAAAGCTAGCAAACAGACAGTTGTATTTATCGGTTTATTTGAGGGATGTATTTATCTGGTTCATAGCAATACTATCCGTAGATCAGATTTGATACTGTTCCTCTTCATGCTGCACACTCAGTCAGGGCGCGGTCACCAACCTCACCCTTCTCCCTGTGGTCCAACATGGCTCAAATGCCTCAATGTAAGCTTGTTTGTTGCAGTCTTCAGTGCACTAATTCTTGCTTCAAGAGTCATTCTTGTACAGAAAATCAAATCATCCCAGTAGACGGGATCTGTAAACTGCTTACCTTTAAATTCTTCCATTTCAATAACCTTGGCAGATTTTTGTCGAACTCTTCTTGAACGTCCACTAGAAGCCCTACGGGTAAGAGTTCTAGCTGGAGGCCCCTATAAGAGGGCCCACATCGGCAGAGCTCATAGCATCCCAGAGTTGGAAAAGCTGTTTGAATTTTTAAGTCAAATTCTGCCGGTGTGTCGTCTATTGAAAATTTGATCTTCTTTTCATTTAATTCTGTAAATAAAGAAAGAAAAACTCCCTGTAGATTATTTTTCTGTTTTTCGTATTCATTCAAACAGAACACTAATTCTGAAATACATACAAAAATAAACAATAATTGTATGAATTTATTTATTTATTTAATATATTTATAATGCTCTACCACAACCGTTGCATTATCTTAACATACGTGAGGGTGATCTCAATGATTCGGATATACAATACCTTGCAGACTCTAGACATGCCACTTCATTACAATATCTTAACATGTCTAGGATATGTGGACTGTTTCCAGAAGATGACTTTGCTGTATCTACAGGTGTGTTAGTAAATAGCCTGCGCTACTTCATTAATGTATCTGTCATTCACATTCACCAGAATCAAATTACAGACACTAAAGCAGATGTATTGTGCAACACCATAAAAGATCACTGGCCAAGAATAAAAGGCCTGAATGTGGTTGACAATATTTTGTCATCCGATTCTGCCATCAGTGTTGTGCGAGCTTGTGCAGGAATAAAAAATATGCAACAGCTAAAGTTACCATTACGCACATAATATGCTGGAAGGTGCAAATTTATTAACATCTGGTAAGCAAGAGTTTGAGTTGAAAGTGAAGGCTGAGCTGAAAAGTCTTGGAAGAGAAGATCTTGATCTAGAAATAAGTAATTTAGCATATGCCATTTTAGCTAATGTATGATTTTAAAAGTTCATGTTTTGAATGATTTTGATAGCATATAATTTTTGTAACCACAAGTTTGCCTTTTTAGAATGATCGCCAATTTTTATCAGTATTTTTTTAAATATTTTCTACTTGTATTACATATTATTCAGTAATATGAATTTGCTTTACTAAGTTCTTCAGAAAATAATATCATTCATGATTTTTCCAAACATAGGGACAGACAGAAGATAATAATTTTGTATCCCACGGTAATCTGATTGTACTGTTTTGGTACATGAGCTATTGAATTGTCAGCACATATGCTTTAACATGCATTCAGTGTTAACGATATTTGATAAATTCTAACCTAAGCAAATGATGGCAAAATGCTTTAAATTTTACTGTTTTACCGTTTACCTGGATGAGGTCATTTCATCAGCACATAATTCCATGCCAAGAGATTTGTAATCATATTTGACTGTTGCAAGAATTGTGATATAGCAGGATATAGATTTTCATTCCATATTTATCCAGATGAAATATTATTATTGGAGAATGTATTCTAATTATATTTATATTTGAATATTGAATGTGCTTGAATTGCATAATAAAAATGTGCTGAGTATTATAGTAAATTACTTACTTGGATGCTTAGTGTTATAAATATTTACAGATGGTTAAAATATACATGGCTGCAAGTAAATCCTGGTCTTTAGTGATACAAAGCTAGCAAACAGACAGTTGTATTTATCGGTTTATTTGAGGGATGTATTTATCTGGTTCATAGCAATACTATCCGTGGATCAGATTTGATACTGTTGCTCTTCATGCTCTTATAACCGCCCTGTTGGTGCTGCAGACTCGCTGTCACCAACCTCACCCTTCTCCCTGTGGTCCAACATGGCTCAAATGCCTCAATGTAAGCTTGTTTGGTGCAGTCTTCAGTGCACTAATTCTTGCTTCAAGAGTCATTCTTGTACAGAAAATCAAATCATCCCAGTAGACGGGATCTGTAAACTGCTTACCTTTAAATTCTTCCATTTCAATAACCTTGGCAGATTTTTGTCGAACTCTTCTTGAACGTCCACTAGAAGCCCTACGGGTAAGAGTTCTAGCTGGAGGCCCCTATAAGAGGGCCCACATCGGCAGAGCTCATAGCATCCCAGAGTTGGAAAAGCTGTTTGAATTTTTAAGTCAAATTCTGCCGGTGTGTCGTCTATTGAAAATTTGATCTTCTTTTCATTTAATTCTGTAAATAAAGAAAGAAAAACTCCCTGTAGATTATTTTTCTGTTTTTCGTATTCATTCAAACAGAACACTAATTCTGAAATACATACAAAAATAAACAATAATTGTATGAATTTATTTATTTATTTAATATATTTATAATGCTCTACCACAACCATTGCATTATCTTAACATACGTGAGTGTGATCTCAATGATTCGGATAAACAATACCTTGCAGACTCTAGACATGCCACTTCATTACAATATCTTAACATGTCTAGGATATGTGGACTGTTTCCAGAAGATGACTTTGCTGTATCTACAGGTGTGTTAGTAAATAGCCTGCGCTACTTCATTAATGTATCTGTCATTCACATTCACCGGAATCAAATTACAGACACTAAAGCAGATGTATTGTGCAACACCATAAAAGATCACTGGCCAAGAATAAAAGGCCTGAATGTGGTTGACAATATTTTGTCATCCGATTCTGCCATCAGTATTGTGCGAGCTTGTGCAGGAATAAAAAATATGCAACAGCTAAAATTACCATTATGCACATAATATGCTGGAAGGTGCAAATTTATTAACATCTGGTAAGCAAGATTTGAGTTGAAAGTGAAGGCTGAGCTGAAAAGTCTTGGAAGAGAGGATCTTGATCTAGAAATAAGTAATTTAGCATGTGCCATTTTAGCTAATGTATGATCATTTTAAAAGTTCATGTTTTGAATGATTTTGATAGCATATAATTTTTGTAACCACAAGTATGCCTTTTTAGAATGATCGCTAACCTTTATCGGTATTTTTTTAATATTTTCTACTTGTATTACATATTATTCAGTAATATGAATTTGCTTTACTAAGTTCTTCAGAAAATAATATCATTCATGATTTTTCCAAACATAGGGACAGACAGAAGATAATAATTCCTTATCCCACGGTAATCTGATTGTACTGTTTTGGTACATGAGCTATTGAATTGTCATGCTTTAACATGCATTCAGTGTTAACGATATTTGATAAATTCTAACCTAAGCAAATGATGGCAAAATGCTTTAAATTTTACTGTTTTACCGTTTACCTGGATGAGGTCATTTCATCAGCACATAATTCCATGCCAAGAGATTTGTAATCATATTTGACTGTTGCAAGAATTGTGATATAGCAGGATATAGATTTTCATTCCATATTTATCCAAATGAAATATTATTATTGGAGAATGTGTTCTAATTATATTTATATTTGAATATTGAATGTGCTTGAATTGTATAATAAAAATATGCGTAGTGTTATAAATATTTACAGATGGTTAAAATATACATGGCTGCATGTAAATCCTGGTCTTTGGTCATACAAAGCTAGCAAACAGACAGTTGTATTTATCGGTTTATTTGAGGGATGTATTTATCTGGTTCATAGCAATACTATCCGTAGATCAGATTTGATACTGTTCCTCTTCATGCTGCACTGTTGGGCTGCACGCTCAGGGTCACCAACCTCACCCTTCTCCCTGTGGTCCAACATGGCTCAAATGCCTCAATGTAAGCTTGTTTGGTGCAGTCTTCAGTGCACTAATTCTTGCTTCAAGAGTCATTCTTGTACAGAAAATCAAATCATCCCAGTAGACGGGATCTGTAAACTGCTTACCTTTAAATTCTTCCATTTCAATAACCTTGGCAGATTTTTGTCGAACTCTTCTTGAACGCCCACTAGAAGCCCTACGGGGTAAGAGTTCTAGCTGAGGCCCCTTAAGTAAGAGGCCCACATCGGCAGAGCTCATAGCATCCCAGAGTTGAAAAGCTGTTTGAATTTTTAAGTCAAATTCTGCCGGTGTGTCGCCTATTGAAAATTTGATCTTCTTTTTCATTTAATTCTGTAAATAAAGAAAGAAAAACTCCCTGTAGATTATTTTTTCTGTTTTTCGTATTCATTCAAACAGAACACTA
>JAGTTF010000197.1:962466-988229 GCA_019095985.1 Streblospio benedicti
ATCTAGAAAACATTGGCTAGATTAATTTAAATGTATAAAGTATAATTCAACTTCATTCAAGCCCCGTTGGTGTTGAGCGCGGAGTCCGAGGTGTGGTGGTGCTGAACCATGGGTATAAAACTCCCAAAAACATAGGTTGCACGTAGTTTTTTTTATTAGTAACAAATGTAAGGGTAGCATGATCAGTGACATGCTTCAAATAATGATGATAATTTAGATAGATCAGGCATACTGGCATCAACAACAGTACCATCTTTACAAAAAACAAAACTTTTGTTTGCAAAACACACAGTAATTTTGATTAAATGTGGTTTTGACTTTTTTTTCTTGTTTGGTTGAGGTCTAATTCAGAATCCATTTTTTTTGTTTAGTTGACAACGTTACACCTAGAGTCTACATTATCAAATTATAGCTAATACATCTGTAACCACTTCTATTAGCTTTTAGTTCACCTGTTTACACATTCAGATCCAACAGGAACTATGTCAATATGTATTTGGTTGATACTTCTGCTGCATAATCGACAATTTGATTTGTTACATGTAGTATGCTTTTAAATATTTGTAAACACATTGATTTTTTTCCAACTTTTGATATCTTCACTTGTAAACATATTGATTTTCTTCAACTTTCAATACAGTACCACTTGTAACTTTCTCCTGGCGCTCTCTAGATCTAGATCTAAGCGCACGTCAAATGTACAAAACCAGGATTATAAATTAGTCCAGTGTCTAGGATCAGTTTAGGTTCAATTTAGAGGTAGGGGGAAGCTTAAATTAATTACTCTGCTGCAGTGATCATTTTACCTCTGTGTCCCTTATGCCTGAGACGCATATATTTCTCTAGGGACGCATAAAAATGTTTACAGTGCTTTTCAGATGCACCTTATTTTTCAATAATTTTATTGTGTTTTCCCACCGGCATGGGTGGTGCCATATTGTAAGCATTGTGAATATTAAACGCGCCTCGTGATTGGCGCGTGATTCCATGAACACGCAACTACGGAAACCTCTGATTAGCTGCTGGTATAGTAAAACACAGCCATGTAATAAATGAATGAGAAGCTATTCGTTGCAACGGTTTGTGTTTATCAATATGGCAGCCCCATGTGAAGATTTTTCAAACATCACTTTTTATTTTTTCAAGTATATTCTTTTGCACTTTGGTGTAAAATTATAGCTTGAATAGTTATAATGCAGTCCCCCTTGAGAAATGAAAGAGTTGCGCTCTACCAGAGAGGATTTGTTTCATTACAATGGAGATCTAGGAATCACCATTATTGGAAGGAAAATAAAATACAAAAATAAAAAATGAAAAAAAAACCCATCAAATATGTTTTTCTTCAGATTGAACAGACTTTACACGGTGTTTGTGTTCACTACAATGGAGATCTTATTAGTGTTCCTTAGAATGAAAAAAATAATAGGGCCGCAACACAATGTCTCATTATTCTTTCAATTACAATGAAGATCTAGTAGTGTTCCTTAGAATAAAAAATACAGGGTGATGTCTATTATTCTTTCCGTGAATTGAGCTATGAACTATTTATGAAATCCTGTGTTTGATTTTTAATTAAAATTCTATGTAGTACAGTATACATGAATAGATAATAAATACAGTGTTTGATAGTGTTCATTTGTAATATCTTTTTTGTTAAGAAATTGTTCTTCTTCTTGTATCGCACATTGGGACTCACAAAAAGCCATGGTGGGACTCACACTTTTCATAAGAGCGCATCCCAGGGACTCATAGGTTTTGAAAGGTAAAATGATCACTGGGCTATATACACAGTATATAGCCTTTAAGATATGATGATGGTTTAGCTTAACCCAACATGAAGCGTGAATCTTTAGCTTCAACCAACGTGGAGAGGCCGTGACTTTAGCTTAACCTTCAAACTTTAAACTTTTCCTTTTGTCTAATGGGCCAGAGGCCGTAATGACAAGTGGTGCAATTAACCCAATAGAGCGTGACCCTGACCTCGTTTTCGTTGAGCCAGTTGAGTCCTTTAAAATCTATCTAATGGCCATGTCAATTGCACGGTAATGATCTGCAGCTTGAATGCAATACACAAAAAATCCTAAAGCTTTAAAATGTTTTATTCTCTATTTGAAACCTGGTTTCAAGGCAACAGCCTCCTTTTTAATCTTAGGATTTTTCGTGTATTGCATGGATAAGAAAGACTATATATTAATACATAATTCAAAAACTGTTTTCTGATTTATATGTCCTTGTCACAAAATATGCATATAAATGTAGAACGTTTTAATGACAAGGACATGTGATACTAAAACTTATGAAATAAAAAATCATTTTTAAAATTTTGATTGCAATCAAAATTGGGAAGGAAAATAAAACACAATCAAAAATAAAAAATGAAAAAAAAACATCAAATATGTTTTTTCTTCTGTTTCTACTTGACCAGACAATTTACGGTTTGACTTTTTCACTTACCTGGGAATTCCTCCTCTGTTAGACGCAGGCCCGCACTTAACTTCCGCTCCAAGTATCTTATTCTAATTTCTGCCTCTTCTTCTCTATCCCGGACCTGTTTGCGTGCTTCAGAATGGAACTTCACCATCCTGCAAAATAATATGCAGCAGCAACCGCACATACCAGATTGAACTCTGGTGTTTGTGTTCAATTACAATGGAGATCTAGTAGTGTTCCTTAGAATGAAAAAATACAGGGATGATGTCTCATTATTCTTTTGCGTCTGTTAAAATGACCTAGTCTGTGAATTGAGCTATGAACTATATATGAAATCCTGTGTTTGATTTAAATTAAAATTCTATGTAGTACAGTATACATGAATAAATAATAAATACAGTGTTTGATAGTGTTCATTTGTAATATTTTTTTCGTTAGTAAATTGCTCTTCTTGTATCGTACATTGGGACTCACAAAAACCATGTTGGGACTCACACTTTTCATTAGAGTGCATCCCAGGGACTCATGGGTTTTGAAAGGTAAAATGATCACTGTTGACATAGATGAAGACATTTTTGAATTAAATGTTTAAGATCTTCATGTACATAATTATATTATTAATTGAAATATTCTTGATATTTTGTTTCCAGTACCTTCCATCCCGAATTCTGCTCCAGGAATGCAGCGTCTGCCCATCTTTGAGGAGCTGTGACAGTAACTGATTGTGGTGTGAGCTTTCAAACATTGTTCATGTATGAGATTCCGCTGAGACGTGCCTAATCTGATCAGATATGACTTTCCTGAAAGGGCAAAACAATTATTAGTGAAACAATGATGAATGAGTTATTCTCAAACATCAATAACTGATTGTGGTGTGAGCTTTCAAACCTTGTTCATGTAATATCTCTGCCAGCTATCGTCTGAGTTACTTGTCCATGGTGTGTTTCTCTGCCATGAGTTACTTGTCCATGGTGTTATTCTATTCAACATAAATGATTACTTGTCCATGGTGTGTTTTTGAAATTAAATGTTTTTTGTCCATAATAACTGCATGGTTTGAGCTTCATGTTTCATGTAATTATGTCCATGGCTTTGCCATGAGTTACACAGTCCATGGTTTTTATCTGCCATGAGTTACTTGTCCATGGTGTTTTTATGAGTTATGCATCCATGGTGTGTTTATCTGCCATGAGCTCTGCTTGGGTCTGGCTGTTGACCAAGGACATCTCCTGCATAGATGAAGACATTTTTTTAATTAAATATTTTTAAGATCTTCATGTACATAATCACATTATTAATTGAAATATTCTTGATATTTTATGTTTTCTGTACCTTCCATCCCGAATTCCACTCCAGGAATGCAGCGTCTGCCCATCTTTGAGCTTTCAAACATTGTTTATGTATGCGAGATTCTGCTGAGACGTACCTGAGTGTGGCTGGGCGTTATATTCAGCTGAGATGCATGATTCCGTCGCGCTGGGGATAATGGGGTGAGTTTGCGGCGCACGAAGTCACCACGCTAGTTCCTGCAGTCTTCCTTATGTACACTGTCATACAAATACAATCTACAAATTTGCTAAAACTTTTAAAAATTCCATAGAAACAAAAATAACAAAAATGCTAAAATCACGCAATACAAGGTAGACTGTAATTTCAAAAATATACATCATATCAATGTTTTGGAAAGTTACAAGTATAGTAACATGTCTATGTTAATAAATGGTTTTTACTTTACCATTTTTGTAAGGCTCCATAAAATTAATAAAATGTTTCTCGTCCTGCCTATTTTCCTACACATAAGAGGGAGGTCAATTTTATTCTTTATTTTTTATTTTGCTGATTTTTATGTCCTTACCGGTATATTATGAAAAAATGATGAGGGGTTCACTTTATATTTTTTATTTTTCTTCAGCGCAAAATCTTTCATTTTTCAAGTTGAATATTGGGCCATGAATGAACTACATGTGTTACAATTGTATGTGAACAATGTCTTTCTATTATCAAAATCATAAACATCACTTACATTATAAAACAACTAGTATAATCAATGAAGTATAATATCTAGCGTGCATAGCAAACAAATGACAGGCCTCTGACACGGGGCCATTTTGTTTGCAGCCAGGCGGTAGGGCCGTTTATTATCACTGGGGAGGAAATAAAAATGTTCAGGAGGCTATACACAGGCGGGAGGGGACGAGAAATATTTCATTATTTTTATGGGCCCAGGGGCCTAAAGTACATTCTAATTATTGCCCACCGGGTTACCACGCGAGTTCTTGCAGCCCCGGCCCCAGCAGCCGCGGAACGTCGCTGGCAGAAGCATGGCAGGTTGCTTGGCTTTGGCTGCTGCTTGAGCTTGGTAGCTTTGTTGTGTCCTGGTGACGGTCTAATCCACATGACAGGTGGCTTGACAGGTGATTTGACCGAGGAGGGCTTGGGTTGATACATCTACAAATGCCTGCTTGAGGACAATTTCTTAATTCTAATTCGAATTCTTAATTCTTTGTTTTTGCACCGGCAGTCCTCCTCATTGCAGACGTGGACTGTTGCGTAGCACGGACACCGCTGGCAGAAGCATGTCTTTTTTGTTCGTAAATTGTTCTTCTTGTATCGTACTTTGGACTCACAAAAGCCATGGTGGGACTCACACTTTTCATATGAGCGCATCCCAGGGACTCATAGGTTTTGAAAGGTAAAATGATCACTGGGCTATATACACAGTATATAGCCGTGAGATATGATGATGGTTTAGCTTAACCCAACATGAAGCGTGAATCTTTAGCTTAACCAACGTGGAGCGTGACTTTAGCTTAACCTTCAAACTTTAAACTTTTATTGTCTAATGGGCCAGAGGCCGTAATGACAAGTGGTGCAATTTACCCGATAGAGCGTGACCCCTGACCTCGTCGTTGAGCCAGTTGAGTCCTGCGAGTGTGGCCATGTCCTTGCGTGTGATCTGCAGCTTGAATGCAATACACGAAAAATCCTAAAGCTTTAAAATGTTTTATTCTCTATTTGAAACCTGGTTTCAAGGCAACAGCCTCCTTTTTAATCTTAGGATTTTTCGTGTATTGCATGGATAAGAAAGACTATATATTAATACATAATTCAAAAACTGTTTTCTGATTTATATGTCCTTGTCACAAAATATGCATATAAATGTAGAACGTTTTAATGACAAGGACATATGATACTAAAACTAATGAAATAAAAAATCATTTTTAAAATTTTGATTGCAATCAAAATTGGAAGGAAAATAAAACACAATCAAAAATGAAAAATGAAAAAAACATCAAATATGTTTTTTCTTCTTCTGTTTCTACTTGACCAGACAATTTACGGTTTGACTTTTTCACTTACCTGGGAATTCCTCCTCTGTTAGACACAGGCCCTCACTTAACTTCCGCTCCAAGTATCTTATTCTAATTTCTGCCTCTTCTTCTCTCTCCCGGACCTGTTTGCGTGCTTCAGAACGGAACGTCACCATCCTGCAAAATAATATGCAGCAGCAGCCGCACACACCAGATTGAACTCTGGTGTTTGTGTTCAATTACAATGGAGATCTAGTAGTGTTCCTTAGAATGAAAAAATACAGGGTGATGTCTCATTATTCTTTTCCGTCGGTTAAAATGACCTAGTCTGTGAATTGAGCTATGAACTATATATGAAATCCTGTGTTTGATTTAAATTAAAATTCTATGTTACCAAGCAAATATAAAAACAAAAGACAACTCCTAAAGGGTATAAAAACTTTAAATTTAACCGCGCAATGAATTACAGTTCTTGTAGATTTCAAATCTTAAGCAGACACGTCACGGAAATCTACCGGCGCATCGACTTTTGACAATGCGGCAAATTTAGGAGCCAAGGACACTTTTTCAATGGAAAATTTAGAAGTGAGCTGACAATCTAAAACATACCAATCTTTTATCAATTAACTGTAAAATGTTTACAGTATTATATACATGGCAAAAACTTCGCCAAAATGCTGCTGTAGTACTATATCTGATTTATCGTCCTTCAATTCCCGATAGACACCTTATGGTTAGTAATGGAAACAGAATATGTGAGGATTAATAGCTCATTCAGAACTTTGGAAAAATAAAAAATATGATGGGTTGTGAAATTGTAGGGGCAGACTAGGCACGTGGCTTCCCCCTTTGGTTGGAATCACAGCAGTCATCACGAGTCATAGGGTAGCATGCGTGAGTTTTATGAAATTAAAATGACACAATAATGGGGCCAATTTCTTTATGTTCACACCACTACGACGTTTCGTCGTAAGCCTGCCGCGATCCTAGATGATTCGTTTGCCATTAATGTAGAATAGAAAGACGCAGGAACCTATGACTGAGCCCTGAGGAACTCCAGACTTGACTGGTGTGCTATATGAGTGCTCACCATCTAACACTACACTTTGGTGCCGGTCTCTCAGAAATGCTCGAATCCAATCATTTGTCTTCCCTCTAATTCCATACTCTTTCAGCTTCTGCAACAGCTTGGCATGGTTCACTTTATCAAGGCCTTGCTGAAATCCATGATAAGGACGTTCGTTTGTTGGCTACCATGAGTGTTGTTCATCGATCACGTCCGTCACAAATTCCAGTAACTAGGTCACGAAATCCATGTTGGAGATAGTAGAGGATGTTGTACTGTCTTGCATGGTTCATTAATCGGCTGGTTATGTTATGTTCCATTATCTTACACACTATGCATGTCAAGGACACAGGGCGGTAGTTCTCTGGTGCATACTTACCATAGAGTAAACTGAACAAAACAATATAACCAAGAATGTTTATCAGTTTGCTTAGCTTACTAATGCTCCCGATTTATTCAACAAGTTCTTATAAAATTTAATTGAAAATTATTGCTCAAACTACTTCTATGGCAGGGACAATCGTAAAATTTTTTTGCAAAACGAAAGTTAACATTGATTTGATTTAATTGGTTTATTATAGTGACATGGTATAAAAATTCAATTACAATAACATATAAGTCAATTGTGTTACAAATATATACCCAGCCCTTCAGGGCTTATCAGTCACCTATATCTTAACATATATACAATCTATGATATAATGAGGCTTAACTTAAATACTAACATGCAGCTAAAGCAGGGCCATTTACATATACATACATGTATATAGCACACAAAACATAAACATACATACTTGTATGTAAAATAACCAAGTAAATAACATAGCATAACACACACACACACCATCATATATATATATATATATAGACATGTAAAGTAAATCTAATTTCTAAAAAGAAAGAATATGAACGCAAAAGGGAACCCTCCACCAATGTCCCGCAGTTCAATCCTGATACCCAAAATCGCAATCCACAAGGCAAATCCAAACATCCCATGCAAAAACCAAGGGAAAGAAACCACCCAACCCACCAAAAGCATATGGATACATACATGTTAATGAATTTGAGTGTTTTAATTATTGAAATAAGTGATTTTTTCTGATTTACCACATACTTTTAATAAATTTGATAGCCTCTCTCCCCCGTTCCCGCATGAGACATTCAAATTTACCCCGCAGATCAAGGCTCTTAAAGCCAGGATCAGACCGCAGGACACCAGCAAAGTAGCACACCCTCTCACGCTCGTACATCCCACACTCACAAACAAAGTGGAACTCGTCCTCCACGGTAGACTCACCGCACAGCTCACATAGCCTTTATTCTACTGGGATACGAGCAAATCTACCAGTTGCTATTCTTAATGGCAAGATTCCACATCTTAATTGCGCAAACAAAGATCAACCCTGTCTATCAGTGACATATTTAACATAAGGTTCTACATGTAATTCTTTTTTGAACGTTGACCATTGAAGTCCACGTAGTACGCTCTCCATCAGAGCTTCAAAGAAACACGGTGATGACGCTATTCCCATAGGCATTGTCACATATTGAAATTTACCCTTTCTCGTGATAATGCTGGTCTTCTCCTTGTCTCGCGGATGGATCATAACTTGGTGAAATCCCATGGCCAAATCAACGGTTGAAAACCACTGGCTGCCTGCGAGGCTCTGTAAGCAATCCTCGATACGTGGAAGCGGGTATGCTGGTATATCTTGTAAACACTGGTTCAGTCCCCGGAAATCAGCGCAAGTGCGCAAGTCCCCAGACTTGTTCCAGACGCATACCAAGTTAGATGCCCAAGGGCTCCGTGAAGGCTCAATTATTCCGGCATCCAATAATTTGTCAATTTCTTTGTCCACCGCCTCCTGCATGTGTAAGGGTGGTAGTCTCAGTTTTTGTCTAACAGGCCGAGCATCCCCTGCAATAACGTGGGCGATAATGTAAGCGTCGGAATGACGCTGCGCACTTGCCGTGGGTCATTCCACTTTTATCGTTACCTATCATGAATAAAACTTTTTTCGAGACCTTAAAGGCAAGAAACAACTGAAATCTAATTCATATTCCAAAATTACATGTTACAAAATCTTTCTCGAATAGCTAATAAGACAATTCTAGTAATCATGAAGTTACTTTGCAGTATAAACTATCGACTGGAGCATAAAAGGTATATACAATAAAACTTAACACAATAAAAATGTACATCTATGCATAAAATCTATAACTGTATAAAAACTTCTTTCTTTTAAAAAAAAACCCAGAAACATGGTTATAGAATTAAAAGCATGCAGTTTTATATGAAAAATCTGCCAGGTATTCAAATACTAATATCAATCATTTCCAAAACTACAGTAATGATTTTTTATTTTCCCTAAATTTTTCCTCTTGAACATCTTTCCCAAGTTTATTCACAGATGAATATTTATTGGATTATATCTAATAAAACAGATCTCACTTATACTATAGAAATATGATTTACAATGTATATAATATCAAGAAAAAACATTAAACAAACACAACATGTAGAGAATATTTCCATGCATTTGGAATGTTTGAATTTTCGAATAATTTTTTACCTGTACATGAAAACAAGGTTATCAACGAGAGTAGTATTCTGTAATAAAAAATTTCAAATCTATAACGAGCTCATTCACAGATGGATATTTATTGGAAAGCAAAAACATATATCTAATAAAACAGATCTCACTTATACTATAGAAATATGATTTACAATGTATATAATATCAAGAAAAAACATTAAACAAACACAACATGTAGAGAATATTTCCATGCATTTGGAATGTTTGAATTCGAATAATTCTTACCTGTACATGAAAACAAGTTATGCGAATTCTGTAATAAATTTCAAATCTAAAACGAGCTCATTCACAGATGGATATTTATTGGCTTATATCTAACAAAACAGATCTCACTTATTCCATAGAAATATGATTTACAATGTATATAACATCAAGAAAAAACATTAAACAAACACAACATGTAGAGAATATTTCCATGCATTTGGAATGTTTGAATTCGAATAATTCTTACCTGTACATGAAAACAAGTTATGCGATTTCTGTAATAGATTTTCATATCTATAACGAGCTTTTCAAGTCGTTTTTTAAAACTTACAAAACTTCAAGGACTTGTGTTCCGCGGGTTTTGTCCGGCACTTCTTAACCACGACTGCCGCTCGCTGAACGCTACAAATGGAGCACTTCATGTTATGTAAATGCCTCATTTTGCTAATTCTCTTCCCAATGAACGTGTGTCCACGTTCAAATGTTTGTAGTGTTCTGGATGGAACCTAGCAAGATTAAAAAGCACAAGGAAGCTGAGGTATATTAGTCATGTTCATCAGTGTCAATCTACCCATATACAATCCACATGCATGCAGCAGTATACGTCCATATTGCACTCATAGGGTTTGTCCCCATTGTGAGTTATCCTCTGATATTTTAGACTACTTCTACTAGCATACCTCTTCATACACAATTTACCCTCAAATGTTCTTTTTCTTGTGTGATCCTTGAAAAGGCTATTGTCGCCACATTATTCCCACGTGCACTACACAGCCTATGTGCCATGCAGTGTGTTGAAATGAGAGCAGAATTTTGCTTTTTAAGTTGTGTTGCTACACCTGTGTGAACACCATGCATAACGCTTGCACTATCAGTAGCTAATCTGACCTATTTGTCATTATTTAAACCGCAAAATTGAATCAGGTCTAATATAGCATCTTTTATGGAATCAGTGCATGTTGACTCAAACAATCACCAAGAAGTCTAGTAACAACACACCCAACGTTTATTATTTATTACTTTTTTATTTATTACAATATCTGATCGAAACCACAGCATAACTACCATTTGAACTATCGGTAGCTTATTCTGCTTCAAAACTATAAATATCATATGCACTATCACTCATGTCATTTTTAATTTCCTGAATAATAACTTTGGAAAAACACTGGTAATTGGGCATTCTTTTTATCTTTGATCAAATTTTGTTCTTCTATTTCCTCTATGCGTCTTCCCAATAATAGATTGTATCAATTTACCCACTTCCCTCAAACCATAATTACTTTTAGTTTCATCTTCTAAACAATTCTCTCTAATCTTTCTTAAATATTCTAGAGCAATTTGCAACTCGCTCTTACTACAATTCGCCATTGTTCTTATATTTACGTCTCAACAACACGATTTTGCCAAGTTTTTTGGAAATATTCTTCTAAAAATATGCTTGAACAATATTAATCTAGCTGTGCGTAACCAACACGTGACTCGCAATTACAACGTACGTAACACGTAACTAGGAAACCGTAAAGCGCCTGATGAAAAAACGTGCTACGTAGCAAAAACAGTAAAACATATCGTCCTCTTGCAGCGGAAGTGAGCCCCGATTGGAGGTTGAGGGATATTTTCCACTCCAGGTGACGGCTTATACAATACTATGGGGCTACCAACGAGTCATACCAACGTGTAGCAAACCTGCCGTACGGCTCATATAAACCCACATATTTGTAACTGAGGAGTGGTGTGTAGTGACTAGTTTCACTAGTATGAAACATTGGTGCACCATTTAATTTTTGAAGCTCTATCAAATTTGCATGCTTTGATGATGACACGGTGGGTTTTTTTAGCCTGCCAATAAGCAGTTCTCAAATGGCCTAGCATATTTTCTTTTCCATGGCTAAATGCTTTTTGTACAACTCTGCACAAACTGTTTTTTACCTTTAATGGCTTCGAGGTCATTCATTTTTATGTCATCATCTATGACATTTATAGTAAAAAATATATTCTAAATTTGTTTGTTGCCCAGGAACATTACATTTTTCTGTTTAGATTTGACTGGAGGCACATAGTCATTTACATCTTTGAACCACATGGTCTGGTGGAAATATTGACACAATTGGTTGCTGCAGGATAGTTGCAAGACCAAATACATGAATTCTGAAGTCATTTCCATATTGATTTATTACTATTATGGCCTTGGAGCAAAAGTTTATTGACTCAGAAGAAACTGGTAATAACTACAAACAAATATAAACAGACCATGAGAAACCATTCTATTTCTCACATTCCAATCAGCCATGTGTAGTATCTATCACTACAGTAATGTGAACAATCCATATAACATTAAATCAATGTATAAAATCAATACATAAACCACTACCATTTAAAATCAATACAGTGAATATCCTCAACAAAGGGAGAGTAAAAAAAGGGTGAACATTACTATTCAGTTTTGCATTGGGGAGAGAAAAGCAAAAAATACTTCAGTGCATTTTTTTTTACAATATCTTAATAAGATATTTTCGGGCAATGATTGTAATGCATGATCTGTAATTGCTTTATTTTTTTCATCCATTTTGAGGATAGAAACACAACCAATTTGCCTACAGTTTATCGTGAAACTTTCTTTTTACTTTTTTAAACCACTACCATTTAAAATCAATATCAGAAATATTCATTGTAAAAAAAGGGATCAGACTGATGCTGCACGTGGTCGAATGTAATGCATGATCTGAAGCGAGGGCAGCTGTCGCACGTCCTTGAATATCTGCCCTCGTACAAGGCAGATCAGATCAGCTTTTTACCACGAGCCTGCCACCCGCAGGAGGGAGGTGGCGTCATACCGTTACAGTGATTCGTATTTTGTTTGGTACAGTGTAGTTCATGATTATACTTACAAGTTCGTGCGGGCATAAATAATATAATTGGTTTCCTGTGTGTAAGCTATTTGACTGTCGATAACACTGTCATGAATGATCTTGTGGATGCAATGGTGAGGGGAAGATCGTCCTGACAGTCCTGTTATATAGAAATGCATGCAAAAGATCATCATTACCATCGCCGTGGTCCTTGTAGTTGTCATTGTCGTCTTGATTATCATTATCATCAATGCAATCGCCATCATCATTGTGATGTGTCAGAGGATGCAATGGTGATCCAATGTTGACATCTGCCAAATAATAAACAACTTGTCATTGTGTGACTTGAACGTTCATTGTGAAGGGGTCATCAAGCCAGTTTGAGTGAGGTATCACATGATTCAAATTCCAATAAATGAAAATGATGTATGCTGATTATCATACAACACATGGTGTTCTGGTGTTATTGGTTGTAATGGTGCTGCTTGTAAAATTAAATGTATCTAGTCCAGCATCCTGTAGTGTAGGAAAGGATGTGCTGGAAGTCACTGGATTGGCACTGCTGCTGGAAGTTGAATTATTCTTTTCCAATCTAGTTAGAATGTTCAAAATATTGTCTACTTTTTTATGGATACTTTGCACTTCTGATTCTAACTTTTGGAGTTGCCCACTAACATCAAAACAACAAAATTTTTCTGTGGGTTTTTCACCAATTATTTCTGAAATGAAAACATTGTTATATCGAAAGATTGCCATGTTCTATTATCGAAAGATTGCCATGTTCTATTATCGAAAGATTGCCATGTTCTATGCTAATTTTCAAACAGCGTTGGAGGTTTCTACAATGACGTCATCAAAATCGAACCACCATAAAGGGATAGTCAGGGCTTTTCTCATTCAAATGGTATATAATATGTTACGATCATTTTGGTGCAAATACAAGTATGTCTCTTGAAATTCCTCTCCTTTTATAGCACTACAAATTGCACAAAATTGACCCTGATATACTGCATGAATATAGAATGCTTTAGATTTAGGAATTTAAAAGGAAGTTAATTATCATCTTCCAACAAAATGTTAAGATTATCTTCCTTATTAAATGAATATTAACTTCTGCTTTTCTTTCGCCAATCTTGCCAAAATACATATTTCGTCTAGGATCTTCTGCTGATAGTGTGACACTTTCAATTTCAAAAACTATGCGGTTAAAAAGAACATTTTTGAATAATTTCAGATTTCATCTAAATAAAATTTACCGATTGACTATCTCAAATAATTGATTTATAATTCAATGGTTCAAAAAAGTTTTTGACAAAAACCGACTATAATCACTTTTCCACGCTCCAACAGTCACAACCCTTTTCGCAGACTTTGCGCCGTAGTTTCTTATTATTTATTATTATTTATTTATTTTTTCAATGGTTCAAAAGGTGAGTTTTTGACAAATTAATATATAATTACCATGGCGGCGCCCCTGTAGTGACTGATTTCACTTTTTTTACGCTCAGTGCACTTTTTGCGCTTCAAACCTAGGCTCCCTTCTTACTACTATTTCATTTCCCATAATCACTGTGCGTTTTGTGGTTGTTCTCTCTTAATTTTAGGTGGTCTAAATGTCGATCGACAACGGGTTTTCTACGCGACCGCTTTACTTTTGATGTTGACATTACCAGTTTGACGAGGTTCACAATAAAAATAAATCATGCACTATGGGTGTCCATCTAGGTAAATTTTAACTTATTTTTGGCTTTATTCTATGCTACCACAGTAGGCATCAATCACTAACCCACCGGTAACTTAATTACAAGTTGAATGCCTTGGAAAGCATGCAGGAAACATAGCTGTATCTGTAGTTTTAACTGGGGGATTTAAGTGGGTTTTTTAAATATATCAATGGATAGTTTGTATTGACTGAAAGGCTCCCCTCCCCTCCTCACCTGACAATGATAAGCGTGTGGGCGTCTTTGCGCACCAGCACAGGCATGTGTCTATCCACAATCGGCATGATGGTGATCAGTGTCTCTATTGTGCGCGTCACTGTATCATAGCCCACAATCACACAATCTCGCCCCAGCAGGTATATTATGTGGCTGATGGCCACCATGGAGGTGATGTCAAATGGGAGTCGTCCGGGCACCGACTCCCACGCTGGCGGTGGAGGTGACCATGAGGACAGCCAGTCTGTGAGGATCAATGGACGGTAGAATCAATAATCAAAGGTTTGCTCAGTGGCAGAACAAGTATGCTTTGAAAGAAGCAATATGATGTGTTTTGTGAATTCTGAGAAGTCTAATCATTTAAACTACACTAAGAGAATAACCCTTTGAGCTGGAGACAGACTTGGCACGAGATGACTCCGTAACAGCAGTAGTAACATCACGAGAGATATGCTTTGTACTAGAGACATCCTTGTCACGAGAAGAATGAGCAGGAGCTGCAAAATCTTGGGAGGAACGCTTTGAACTAGAATCATTAACAGGAGCTTCAACAACATGAGCTGAACTTTCTGAACTACAGACATTCTTGGCACGAGATGATTCAGTAAGAGGAGCGACAACATCACTAAAAGAACGTGTTTCAGACCCAGCATGACGAACACTTGAGATCAGTGATGGAAAATGCAGGTCATAACGAGATGACATCGTATTTGGAGATAAAACTGCACTATACTGTCGACTGGATTCACCCTACAAGTAATAAAATAATCATTTTCTTTAAAATAAAATAAAAAAACAATACTGAATCAAAAGTGTAGTTTGCATACAACAGTGAGTGGCCTTTCGTCAGAGTAGGAAATTACCGAAATATTTAAAAAAATGTTAAACGACAACAAATACATATACATAAATTAAACTTGCTTAATATCCATTGTATAGTGACATGGGCTAATTATGAAACGCACACCTCCTGGTTAAACTAGAAACACGTGACGAAATTAAAACATGTGTTTAAACGAAAAAAAAAAATAGCGAATAAAATAATCAACACAATTCAAGAGCAGAGAAATAAATCAATCGTGTTCAACTTGCCTCTTGTTCTACGTTATGAAATTTCCCACGCAAGCTGGGTATCATCACAATTCTCTTCGAACGTCTCTGCAGTTTTCTCTCTTTCTGTATATATTCAGAGAAAATGAAAATACTACTGAATGTGGTCTTCATAACCAGTATAAGTATCAATGATGAACGTACACTTTTATGTGACAATACTAATCAATATATGAGCTGCTTTGAAGCAGTAAAGTCCAATTTTTAACTACATAAATGATACGAACATTCATACGAACGAGTTCAGGGTGTGAGAGAAGCTGGAAATACAGTGTGTGAGGATTATAATGATAGTTTATAAAAGGTACGAATCAACTCCCCACTAAGTATTTATCATCTACTGCAAAGTAAAACCTCAAGGGCAAACATCTGTGACTCAGACTGGGGCTTAAGTTGGAGCCAGTACTTACTTTGTATCAGTGATGATGAATACAGGGTGTGTGGAAAGCTGAAAATACAGGGTGTAACAGCTGAAAAGTACAGGTGAAGGTTATAATGATAGCTAATGAGTTTTTCCCAATCTTGCTAGTGAATTCAATTTTATATTCTCTTTCTCTCTCGCTCTTGGGGTCGTGAGTTTGAATTCCGTCCAGCCTCTCATATACAGCGAAAACTGAAGGGGCTGAAATTAGACTGGTTTACCCTATATTAGAAGTTGTATGTGAACGGCCAGTAAAAGCTTGTTGAATATAACACTCTGAAAAAAAATTAAGTTGTATGTTGCACATGTTGTAGCCCCCATTCTACAAGATTATAAGCATTACCTTCCAAAAGTGCTATACAATATATTTTATTGAAGATAGGCTGTAAATGCTGGACTCTAAATGTAAAGTAAGCTAACATTTTTGGTCAACTTTCCACATTTTTTTACCACTATTACTATTTGAGTCTTTTAAGTTTTCATATAATTAATTATTGTAACCAAGTGCAGTTGTCCACAGCAGAACATGTTGATACAGTTAAAGAATGAAATGTACTTTTTAGTTTTATACAGAAATAATTTATTCATCAAATTTTGTACTGTTGTTGTTTCAATATCTTGCCCTAAACTCAACTGTTAACAAAACCAATGAAGTACTGTAAACCAATATTAATCCAACAGTACAAAATTTGAAGATAAAATTAACTTACTTGCATATCATTAATTTCATTATTTCCTAAATTGTGTAGAAACTGAAAAACTATTTGCCTGTATTTGTTAATTTTATCTTCAATAAAATATAGCAAATTTGGAAGGCTAATGCATGATAATCACGTAACCAGAAATAAGAAAATTCTTGTCTAATGTTTTTGTTTCACCTAGGATACTGGCAAACAGCATTATATGGTAAAATAAATTTCAAAAAAGCATCTGTGATCATAAAAATTTGTAAGGAAAATTTCGGCCCCATTCCGAAGTCGTAGTGTTAAAGGAAGTCAGTCAGTGTTTGTTGTGGGAGGGGAGGGTCGGATGTGTGTGCTGTGCTAGTGACAGAAAGAAGTCTCAGATGATGGACACGGTAAAATATCCCAAAATATTTTTAAAAAAAACAGTAATTTTAAATGGATTTATCCAAAAATCAGTCAATCAATCCAAAAAGAAATCCAATGAATCTATTTACAATAATATTGGTGAAAACGTTACTAACTTGGGTCCTTGAAACCACTCTTCTGTATGTGTGTCGTATACAGTCACTTGGTCGAGTTTCATATAAGAAGGGTGCCAGTCGCTGCTGCTGGATGAAGAATGTCTGCGACCCGGCTCCTTACAACCGTGAGGGCTTGGATGATATCACCCTCGCAATCAGGCTACGTAATTAGTAGGCATTTGTTGGCTTTCTAGTTACAAAATACAGCTAGATTTTAAACCATTGACTCTTCTTGGTTCAAGTGGTACCATCACATTAATCTTTGCTAGTTTGTACCCTTGAGGACAAAAATATCAATAACGACCAATCAAATCTCATACCCTTTTTCTGAAGTAAACACCACCCATAACTTTAATAATAATCTTCTGCAGAAATATGAATAGAGAACATCATTTTAATGGGCATCATTACTTCAGTTTAACATCTTTCACAGCACATAGTATGGACACAATATCTGTTACTTCTATTCACAGCATAAGGCAATCGTCCTTTCAATTTTATTGTGACAAAACCAACACTGTTCTATGATAATGCAGTACATGTATCTGTAAAAGACCGTCACCAATATTGCATGTCTTCAATCACCTAATGAGGCTCTTGAAAAGGTGTAAATATTGTTGAAAATGGTGAACACCTCCCAATTCCTAATGTGCTAAAAATAAACCAGAGATTTTCTAGTTGCATTGAAAGAATTTAAATTGGACACAGATGTATAGGTAGATTAAATCCTTTTTTGCAAGATGTCCGTCACAGTGATGTGTTCACTTCAAGTTTTTACTGTACATGGATTGTAAAGTGCATGTGATAAAACTAGAATCATGTTTCCATATATTAATTGTTATCCTCAAATATGTAACCGTTTACACTTAATGTGACTGTCTACACTTGATGTGATAGCCTGACAACAGGCACCATGACGACGGTGCTGTGACTGATCACTTTTTCGACGCTCCACGACGCTACCACCCTTCTCATTTCGATATCAAACTTCTCGAAGGTGGTCCTCATGGACGAGGCTTTCTCCGACGACTCTGTTGTTGTTGTCGGCTGCACCCTTTTCTGGTCGCTGTGAACAAAAAGAATGACACTTGAATGAAGGTTACTTGTGGGTTTTGATGTTGACATTACCAGTTTGACGAGGTTCACAATAAAAATAAATCATGCACTATGGGTGTCCATCTAGGTAAATTTTAACTTATTTTTGGCTTTATTCTATGCTACCACAGTAGGCATCAATCACTAACCCACCGGTAACTTAATTACAAGTTGAATGCCTGGGAAAGCATGCAGGAAACATAGCTGTATCTGTAGTTTTAACCGGGGGATTTAAGTGGGTTTCTTTAAATATATCAATGGATAGTTTGTGTAGCTGGCGGTGTGTTGAGTTGTGAAATAAAAAATTGATGATGATCAACAACGGTTTTATCTACAAGGTTAATTACAATAAGTGTTACATTCCAGAATGAACCAGTTAAGATTATGAATTACAAATTAAAAAACTACTTGCTCGTATACCTAGGATTAAACATATTCAAATTACAAATTTCAAATGTATTTGAATAGACATGCATATTTTTATACCATTTAAAATCTACCAAATTTGAACTCACGTCTTTGAATTCTCCATGCATAGCCAGCTAAAAAACTACTTCTTTATCCAACAAATCATGTAACAGACTGAAAAACTACTTCCTTATCCAACAAAATCATGTAAATGTTAAATAGACTGAAAAACTACTTCCTTATCCAACAAAATCATGTAAATGTTAAACAGACTGAAAAACTACTTCCTTATCCAACAAAATCATGAACCAGACTAAACCAAGTTTCTTGGCGTCCTCCTTATATATGCCAGGGTACAGACTTTAGGGTGAGCCCCGCAGGTGGGCTGGCAGGTGTAAATATGGCCGTCACCATTTTGTGTAATTTGTGCTTAAATTAAATTATTAACACTCCATCGTTACATTTCTTCAGGTATAATTTGATATTTATAATTAAACTCTAAATCCTACTCTACTTATTTATATTTAACTGCAATAACCACCATTTTAAATTACTGCACATTTAACGGATTTTTGATCAAAATTAGGTATAAGTACAGTACTAACAAATGTAAACAATAGGTCAATAGGTACAACCACTGTACATGACATGCTGTCCGCAACAGTTTGTATTGACTGAAAGGCTCCCTTCCCCTCCTCACCTGACAATGATAAGCGCGCGGCAGCACAGGCATGTGTCTATCCACAATCGGCATGATGGTGATCAGTGTCTCTATTGTGCGCGTCACTGTATCATAGCCCACAATCACACAATCTCGCCCCAGCAGGTATATTATGTTGCTGATGGCCACCATGGAGGTGATGTCCAATGGGAGTCGTCCGGGCACCGACTCCCACGCTGGCGGTGGAGGTGACCATGAGGACAGCCAGTCTGTGAGGATCAATGGACGGTAGAATCAACAATCAAAGGTTTGCTCAGTGGCAGAACAAGTATGCTTTGAAAGAAGCAATATGATGTGTTTTGTGAATTCTGAGAAGTCTAATCATTTAAACTGCACTAAGAGAATAACTAGAGCAATTCAAATACCCCTCCAAAAAAGGCCATTTATGAAACTGCCGATATACATGACTTGTGGGTGAGAAATGCCAACCAAATGATTTTCGTCAGACACAACATCATGGTGCACATAAGAAGTTAAGATATTGAGATAGGATATTTACATTACATGATAAAAGAGACAAATTGTGGTGGCACTGACCTATGGGCAGCCGCGCCAGCCCCGTGGAAATACAGTTGACAATGTAGACGTAACCGCTGCACTCACAGGCTGACGATGAGTACATAATTAGTCTGTTTCGAATTTGCACATCTTTCTTGTCAGAATTAAGCTGTTAAAGGCTTCAATGTTGAAAGTTTGATCCTCTTGGGAAAGTCTTCTTACATCCTTCTTCAGCTTTTTGCCTTCTAAAAGTTCTAGAAGGTTACCTCCAGCTTTTCTCGCTCAAAACATTCATTTGACATGATAGGATTTTTAGTTAATGACCTGTAATTCAAGTTGAAAATTATATAAAATTACATAATATTCTCATGTGCTCTAGGTTTGTCAGAGATGTTTCAAATGTAGATAGTATAAATATATTAAGCAGAAAAGATAAAAAGCAAATATTGCCTGTGGTGCATAACTTGAATTTAAAAGTAAGACTTACAGTGCTAAACACTCATCCACTTCCCAAGTATTATTTCTGGATCGCCATCCTTTGTGGTTGTTGCACTCCAATAGAGATGGTTGATAATACTTGGTATCCATTTGGTGACAATATCGCAATCCCTTTTTTTTGCAATTGCCTCCAGTTTCGTTTTTAATCCAGGAACATTTAATGTATCTGTGATGGCAAGAAAAAAATATGTTTGGTTCATCATTATTTTGCAACCATTTAAGCAAAGAGCTGAAGTAATCACATTCAAGTTTTCAATAACTCCAACTTCCAATTCTTCATCAATTATATTCAAAATTTATATCTTTTTTAATCTCTCATGGTCACATGCGTGCATCGATCTTGTAGTAATAGTACTGCTCACGTGAACTGCACACACGATCGACCGTGCGTCTGCCCGGTATACATCTCTCACAGTGACCGATCGCCATAGGTCGGCTTCAATGCCGATGAGGAAGCGCCTGCACTGAAAATATCCCTCAACCAGTACAGGTTCACTGGAGAGATGGTACAATTCGTCAATCCATAGAACGTCACATGCACCAGTCTCTCATCCCCCTCAAACACCAACAATTTTGTTCCTATTAGGCGCGGTGCCAATAAAGTATGTTCCATTGTTCTCGATCTTGAGAACAGCCTCAAGAAACTTAGAAGAAGAAAAATATGCTTGGAGCTTTTATATTTAATTTATTTTTTGACAGTTACTATTTCATTTCCCTACACGGTGTTTCATGTGTGTTACCACACACAATCCTCAGGAGAGTATGACATTCAAATAAAAAGTAGAATTACCCAGTACTTTGCAAACAGTACATGCATCTATTGATTTATACTCAGCGGTTATTTATTGTTTATTAACAAGAATTTGTTTTTATGTCTGCAAGTGCTCACGATCTCTGATCTCTTGTTTAAGGTGGCCATCTCTCTTTGGTATACAATGAAGTACTTTTCAAGATGCACAGGTTGCACCTCTTTTCCGACCACTTTCCAAGAAATAATATATTCACTATTGTCTCCTTTCAATCTCCATATGTATTTACTTAACTCTGTTGCATTTTTTCAAACTTTTGAATTTACAAATGACTGTTTGTGGTTATTGTATCGTGTCTTGAATTCAGTCTCTGGTACACCTATGTAAGTTTCTGTAGGTTTTCCTTCCGCAGACACTGCGGCCTGGTACACGACAGCCTTTTGAAGGCAACTTCCATCAAGCGGGCAATTGGTCCTGTCTCGGCAGTTGCAAGTTCTTACTAGCTGGTGGGGCTTCTCTAGCTGTTTCTTGTTGTGTGCGTCAAGGCTATTTTTTACGTTCGGCATGCAGCTGTATGATATCTTTAGTGTGTTTCTGTTAAATATTTTTCTCAATTTGTGGTCTTCAGGGAAGCATTCGTTCATTATTGTGAAGAAACATTTACCAATGTTTGTCTTTACATTTAAGTTGAAAGGTGGGTTAAACCAGGTTATTTTACGTTGCCTCGTGTTGCTTTTCTTACCGTTGGTACACATATCCACTTTCTTTCAGGGCTGTTTGGTACGGCGGTATGGCTTTTTTGAAAATTTCTTCTGTTGATGAGATCTGGGAAAGTATTCCTTCAGGCACTGCTTTTATTATATTGGGTGGGTGGTTGCTTTTTGTGTGTATATACTGTGGTTTGTTAACTGGTTTCATGAAAGGCCTGTGTTCTCCTTTCTGCAGGTCTAGTGTGACATCTGGGAAGTTTTGTTTATGGTCTTTGAGCGTATGAGTATTTAAATATGTGAAAAAAGATATGTAAAGTATTGAAAAAAATATATATAAATGAATAAAAATATATATAACAAAAGTACACCAGTAAAACAAATACGAATCGTATACAAAAAATAATTGAATAGAGTTAGAGCTCTATATATGGTACATACATGCATACATACGCACAACGTGTAAAAATAAACGTAAAACAAAAACAAAAAAAATAAAAACATAAAATTTAGACCCTATATACCAGACATGCATGCATACCCATTTATCCCAGTGTAAAAATAAATAAAAAAACAAAACATAACAACAAAAAACATAAAAAATATTGTCAACTGAACCCAATTTTTCTCAGTAGTTGTTTTTACCAGTATAGATCCCAATGGCACTTGCCCTATGTGGTCATTTATCCCAGCAAATAATAATAAATAAAAATAACATAAACATAACTAATAATAGTACCAAAATATTGTCAACACTTGAAGTTGTTTTTTTCTCAGTAGTTGTTTTTCTCAGTATAGATCTTAATGGCAGTTCGTTACAATATGTGGTCACTGGTGTTCCAGGCACATATTCTCTCACATCTTGACCACATGCAACGGACTTCTTTTTTTCTGGACTTGAGTAGATGACGTCCAATGTTGGATTCTCCAAGGTCACTTGGGTGTCGTCCGAAAAGTCAAAGTAGATTTTCTCATGTGCCAGGTTGCTCAGCAAGAGCCCGCTCAACCTACAAACATAGATAATGTTTGAGTTTGCTACAAACACTGGGCACCCTGATATACATCGTGTCTATTCAATTAACAAGCTATTAAACATAGAATTTGAAACATTACATGAGTGGAATGTATGGAGACTCCTGAAAACTCGCACTTTAACACAGGAATATGTAGACACAGAACACCACAATGCAAACATTGAATCAGGCCGATCCTCAATCCTCATAGTGCTGCCAGCATGTGATTGAGGAGCATGTGATTGAGGAGGTATCCTATCACAAAAATTAAAATTGGATGACGTGTCCACTTTTGATCATTGGTATGGCTGGGTGCAAAACCCCCATGATGTGCATAAATGTGTGTGAGCTGAGAAATTTGAGCCATTGTGACAGAACCCAAATAAACGTACGTATCTGATTTCATTTGTTTTTTGTTTTGTTATTTTTGCTTTTTATTTGCATTTGCATTTGTTAAAATCTACGAAATGTAACCCGAGTTGCATCTATTGTGGCATGCAGATTACGTGGTTAAACTGGGAATGGCGCCCATAAATGCATGAAATGGTTAAAAAAAAGGAAAAAAAGAAAAAAAAAGGCTATGTACTTGATCTCGAAGATCCCTAAATGTGAAGGTAGAGGTCGATGGGAGGCTCTCTTCGGCCCTGCCATGCTGGCTGCTACTGGCAGGCACCCTGCCTGCTGATGAGAAACACACACATATTTATAACGTAATTAATAAATAATAAAATGCTTTTGATATTTTTTTAGATGCAATCTATATTATTCATTTTTTTTAAATTTAACATTTTAATTGTTTGATACTAGACTATGTATTATGTTTAATACTAAATAAAACTAACCGGCTAATATAAGCAATAAAGCTCCTCTTTCATAAGTAGTTAAAATTATTGACTTTATATAGATTCATAATTAGACCCCATCTAGGTAATTTTATTGACAATGTATACAGTTAAAAACCGTGAACTTACCAATAACAATGTTAAAAAAATTGTAAATGGGACTGTAATGTTCGAATGTGGGTCGATGGGCACCCTCGGCCCCCACACTGGCTGGCACTTGCTGGGCACCCTGCTGGCCGCCTGCTGCTGAGAAACATACACACGGTCATATCCTTGAATGTGTTCATAGTCTAAAAGTAACCCAACATAAATAATATGTTGAGTACCTCAATGTTGAATGACACACATCCAGTTTCTCCAGTGGACATTAAGCAATTGGGTCACCACTGTCTACTGCGCGTTTTTGTTTTTAATCTACAAGCTGTCTAAAAGAACATGTTGAAGGAACGCTTATATGCGAGGGATGAAGGGGTAAGGGAACGATCATAAATAACGATACCCGTATTGTAAAATATGAAAAATATGTAAATATGTAAAAAAAATCTGTTAAATATTGAAAAAAAAAAATGAATAAAAATATATATAACAAAAGTACACCAGTAAAACAAATACGAATCGTATACAAAAAATAATTGAATAGATTTAGAGCTCTATATATGGTACATACATGCATACATACGCACAACGTGTAAAAATAAACGTAAAACAAACGTGAAACAAAGAAAAAATTATTGAATAGATTGATCATTGGTATGGCTGGGTGCGAAACCCCATGATGTGCATAAATGTGTGTGAGCTGAGAAATTTGAGCCATTGTGACAGAACCCAAATAAACGTATCTGATTTCATTTGTTTTTTTTTTTTTGCTTTTTTTTGCATTTGCATTTGTTAAAATCTACGAAATGTAACCCAAGTTGCATCTATTGTGGCATGCAGATTACGTGGTTAAACTGGGAATGGCGCCCATAAATGCATGAAGTGGTTAAAAAAAAAAAAAGGAAAAAAAGAAGAAAAAAAGGCTATGTACTTGATCTCGAAGATCCCTTAATGTGAATGTGTAGGTCGATGGGACTTCGGCCCTGCCACGCTGGCAGCTTTCAGGCACCATGCTGGGCACCTGCTGGGATACACATCCCTGCTGCACAATTAATAAATATAAAATCATTTTTTATATTTTTTTAAATGCAATCTCTATTATTTTTTTTTTTAAATTTGACAACAGGCACCATGACGACGGACTATGATTATCAGTTTTTCGACGCTTCTTTTTCCGCTTTAACCAAATTTATTTCGAAGCAGTTAAAATTATTGACTTTCTCATTTACTCCTCATGGAACCAAGGTATACAGCTCCGAACTTACCAAATGTTGTTAATGTAAAGACTGCTCCTGCACGGCTGGTTTTTCCCAAAAAAATTTAATCGACAAAAAGGCTATGTACTTGAACATGTTAAATGTGAACTGTAGGTCGATGGGACTTCGGCGCTGCCACACTGGCCGCTACTTGCAGGCACGCTGCTGGCAGCCTGCTGCTGAGAAACATACACACGGTCATATCCTTGAATGTGTTCATAGTCTAAAAGTAACCCAACATAAATAATATGTTGAAACTGTAACATATCTCAATTTATTGAATGACACACACCAGTTTCTCCAGTGGACATTAAGCAATCGGGTCACCACTGTCTACTGCACGGTTTGGTTTTTTTTAATTCACAAGCTGTCTAAAAGAACATGTTGAAGGAACGCTTATATGCGAGGGATGAAGGGGTAAGGGAACGATCATAAATAACGATACCCGTATTGTGAAATATGAAAAATATGTAAATATGTAAAAAAGAAATATGTAAATTTTGAAAAAAAAAAATAAATGAATAAAAATATATATAACAAAAGTACACCAAGTAAAACAAATACGAATCGTATACAAAAAAATAATTGAATAGATTTAGAGCTCTATATATGGTACATACATGCATACATAAAAAATAACGTGTAAAATAAACGTAAAACAAACGTAAAACAAACAAAAAATAATTGAATAGATTGTTCACTGGTATGGCTGGGTGCGAAACCCCCATGATGTGCATAAATGTGT
>JAGTTF010000197.1:988329-993329 GCA_019095985.1 Streblospio benedicti
GCTGTAGACAAAAGAATGATACTTGAATGAAGGTTACTTGTGGGTTTTTTGATGTTGACATTACCAGTTTGACGAGGTTCACAATAAAAATAAATCATGCACCAAGGGTGTCCATTCAGTTCAAACACTGTTGGTGTGAATCTACTACATTCAATTAGACATGTTGAATGACATTTTGTTCAAGTGACGGGTATGATTCTCCGACGCTGTTTCGCCAAAGCAGAAGTAGCAGGTGACCATTGTCAATGCTATGATCAGCACGACCATCTCCCGCTTTTCCCAGGTTTGGCAAAATGGCATTAATTTCTGCACGCAGTCTGAAGTAAAAGTAAAGTAAATGTAAATGTCGAAGTTTATAGTCCAAAAGGCCGCTGTACTGCTCAGTCAACACATTTTACACACTTAGCCAAATAATATAAATGGCAAAAATATTCTTTTATTAAATTCTAATTTAAATAAAATATAAAGTAAATAACAAAATAAGATACAATAAAAGGTTGATCAAAAGTTAGAAAAAACAATGAGACATGAAGAATACCACCTACTGGTGGATAATACAATCGTGTATAAAATTATTTTCATATTAATCACAAAAATAAACACCAACATCTATGTATATTTTAATAATATTTCAATTTACAAATGCCCTGCCAAAAACATAGGTTTAGGTTTATTAGTTTATTAAAGTCTCAATGTACAGACTGGTTAAAATCACAATTAAAATATAACAAGGAAGGACATGTACATTACATATGACCATTCTTTACAGAAATACTAGAGATTATATTTAAGTTAAAAATTTCCTCCTCTCTAGTATATCAAAAAAGGCTCTGGCAACAGCATTTACAACATATTTTCTCATAATCACTTATGTTGAAAAAAGATAAGTCCGGAATGTTATTGTAAGGTTCATTTCTAATATCTTCATTTAACGGACATTTGATTGGTACATGACATTCATTCTCTATAGTATTATTACAGTACATACAGAAACGCTCTTCCTCTGGTTTCTTATTTACACCATATCTTAAAAGTTCAACATTAATGGAGGCCACTCCAGCCCTGAACATTGACAATGCTCTATGACTATGATACTTTTTTTCAGATATTGAGAAGTACATATTGTTCAGTTTTAAATTTCTGTTTAAATTGTTTGTAAATGCGCAATTTGTTTTTTCTCTCTCCTGTTTTAGCGTAAGGATTGTTAACATCAGTCAACCATTTTATCATTAACTAGATAGTGGCCTCCACGCCCTCGAAATTTAGCAACGAACGTTTATTCCCGCCCTCAGTTCCCTTAATTAAAGACTCAATTTCTTAGAATTATATGTAGAGGACATTTTCCATAAGGTGAAGGTTCACAATAAAAATAAATCATGCACTATGGGTGTCCATCTAGGTAAATTTTAACTTATTTTTGGCTTTATTCTATGCTACCACAGTAGGCATCAATCACTAACCCACCGGTAACTTAATTACAAGTTGAATGCCTGGGAAAGCATGCAGGAAACATAGCTGTATCTGTAGTTTTAACCGGGGGATTTAAGTGGGTTTCTTTAAATATATCAATGGATAGTTTGTGTAGCTGGCGGTGTGTTGAGTTGTGAAATAAAAAAGGCGATGATGATCAACAACGGTTTTATCTACAAGGTTAATTACAATAAGTGTTACATTCCAGAATGAACCAGTTAAGATTATGAATTACAAATTAAAAAACTACTTGCTCGTATACCTAGGATTAAACATATTCAAATTACAAATTTCAAATGTATTTGAATAGACATGCATATTTTTATACCATTTAAAATCTACCAAATTTGAACTCACGTCTTTGAATTCTCCATGCATAGCCAGCTAAAAAACTACTTCTTTATCCAACAAATCATGTAACAGACTGAAAACTACTTCCTTATCCAACAAAAATCATGTAAAGAAACAGACTGAAACTACTTCCTTATCCAACAAAATCATGTAAATGTTAAACAGACTGAAAAACTACTTCCTTATCCAACAAAATCATGAACCAGACTAAACCAAGTTTCTTGGCGTCCTCCTTATATATGCCAGGGTACAGACTTTAGGGTGAGCCCCGCAGGTGGGCTGGCAGGTGTAAATATGGCCGTCACCATTTTGTGTAATTTGTGCTTAAATTAAATTATTAACGCAAGATAACTCCATCGTTACATTTCTTCAGGTATAATTTGATATTTATAATTAAACTCTAAATCCTACTCTACTTATTTATATTTAACTGCAATAACCACCATTTTAAATTACTGCACATTTAACGGATTTTTGATCAAAATTAGGTATAAGTACAGTACTAACAAATGTAAACAATAGGTCAATAGGTACAACCACTGTACATGACATGCTGTCCGCAACAGTTTGTATTGACTGAAAGGCTCCCCTCCCCTCCTCACCTGACAATGATAAGCGTGCGGGCGCGTCTTTGCGCACCAGCACAGGCATGTGTCTATCCACAATCGGCATGATGGTGATCAGTGTCTCTATTGTGCGCGTCACTGTATCATAGCCCACAATCACACAATCTCGCCCCAGCAGGTATATTATGTGGCTGATGGCCACCATGGAGGTGATGTCAAATGGGAGTCGCCCAGGCACCGACCCCACGCTGGCGTGGAGGTGACCATGAGGACAGCCAGTCTGTGAGGATCAATGGACCCGGTAGAATCAATAATCAAAGGTTTGCTCAGTGGCAGAACAAGTATGCTTTGAAAGAAGCAATATGATGTGTTTTGTGAATTCTGAGAAGTCTAATCATTTAAACTGCACTAAGAGAATAACCCTTTTGAGCTGGAGACAGATACTTGGCAATCTAGAGACCTCCTCGTAACAGCAGTAGTAACATCAGAAGAGATATGCTTTGTACTAGAGACATCCTTTTCACGAGAAGAATGAGCAGGGAGCTGCAAAAATCTTGGGAGTGAACCCGCTTGAACTAGAATCATTAACAGGAGCTTTCAACAACATGAGCTGAACTTTCTGAACTATGGCATTATCTTGGCACGAGATGATTCAGTAAGAGAGCAACAACATCACTAAAATGAACGTGTTTTTGGACCCAGCATACCTTCAACACTTGAGATCAGTGATGAAAAATGCAGGTCATAAACGAGATGACGCCATATTTGAGATAAAACTGGCGCTTATACTGCTCTGACTGGATTCACCCTACAAGTAATAAAAATAATCATTTTCTTTTAAAAATAAAATAAAAACAATACTGAATCAAAAAGTGTAGTTTGCATACAACAGTGAGTGGCTCTTTCTAAATTACCTAAATATTAAAAAAAAAATGTTATACCTAATAACAAATACATATACATAAATTAAACTTGTTAATATCCATTGTATAGTGACATGTGGGCTAATTATGAAACGCACACCTCCTGGTTAAACTAGAACACGTGACGAAATGAAAAACATGTGTTTAAAAAATGGTTAGCGAATAATTGGTATCCATTTGGTGACAATATCGCAACTTTTTTTGCAATTGCCTCCAGTTTTTTAATCTGGTGAATATTTAAGTTTAGACAACAGGCACCATGACGACGGTGCTGTGACTGATGGACATTTTTACACGCCTTAACATCAGCAGTCCCTTCTCATTTTGATGTCAAACTTCTCCATGAAGGTGGTCCTCATGGAAAAGGTTTTCTCAAATTTGTTGTTGTTGCCTGCTTTCTCCTCTTTTTTGTCGCTAAACAAAAAAGAATGATCTTTTATGAAGGTTACTTGTGGGTTTTGGTCTTGACATTACCAGTTTATGACGAGGTTCACAATAAAAATAAATCATGCACTATGGTGTCCATCCATCTTCATCAAACACTGTTGGTGTGAATCTACTACATCCATTTGTTGGTTGAATGACATTTGTCATTGCAGGTATGATTCTCCGACAATGTTTTCAAAGCAGAAGTAGTAGGTGACCATTGTCAATGCTATGATCAGCACATTTCTCTGATTTTCTTCCATTGCTGGTTGAATGGCATGGAGTTGATCATTACCTCCTGGTACATATTTTCCTGTCGAAGGTTATATTAAGGGCTTGGACATTGCTAAGTCTGATTTACAAGGTTAATTACAATAAGAGTTACATTCCAAAATATTAAGAAGATTAAATTACAAATTAAAAAAAATACTAAAGTGTATAATAAATAGGGATTAAACATGTTCAAATTACAAATTTCAAATGTATTTGAATAGACATGCATATTTTTATTACCATTTAAAATCTACCCGGAACTCAATGCCTTTGAAAAATCATTTTTGAGCTAAAAAACTAATTTTTTTATCCAACAAATCAATACCTGGCATACAGTGATGACTGGTAGGCTGCTGTCCAACAAAATCATGTTAATATCCCAAACAGACTGAAAAAACTGTTTTGTCACAATAAAAACATGAACCAGATCTATTCCAAATTTATTAAAACCCTCCTTATATATCCAACCTACAGACTTTAGGGTGAGCCCCGCAGGTGGCTGGCAGGTGAAATACGGAAATACCATTTTGTGTAATTTTGGCATAAATTAAATTATTATATTTATGACAATTCAAATCAAATGGCGATCACAGATAAGGTAAATGATATTTAGTCTTAAACTCTAAATCCTACTCTACTTATTTATCGGCCCTGCAATATAGTGTGTTTCAAATTAAAACCACATTTGACGGATTTTTGATCAAAATTTTGCCGGTCCCGGAATAAAAATGTAAACAATTTTTAAACGGTTTCACCACTGTAGATGACATGCTGTCCGCAATCTATTGTGGCTGATTGAAAAACGTTTCAGTAGTAAATTTTATAATGATAAGCAATAATTACAGTTTTATAAGCACAGGCATGTGTCTATCCACTATTCCCGCTTTGGTGATCATACATTCTATAGACAGACCACTGTATCATAGCCCAAATATTCAATGCCCCGCCTGACAGCAGGTATATTATGTGGCCGGCGCTAAATGAGGTGATG
>JAGTTF010000197.1:1000829-1007880 GCA_019095985.1 Streblospio benedicti
CTTACCGTTGGTACACATATCCACTTTCTTTCAGGGCTGTTTGGTACGGCGGTATAGCTCTTTTGAAAATTTCTTCTGTTGATGATATCTGGGAAAGTATTCCTTCAGGCACTGCTTTTATTATATTGGGTGGGTGGTTGCTTTTTGTGTGTATATACTGTGGTTTGTTAACTGGTTTCATGAAAGGCCTGTGTTCTCCTTTCTGCAGGTCTAGTGTGACATCTGGGAAGTTTTGTTTATGGTCTTTGAGCGTATGAGTATTTAAATATGTGAAAAAAGATATGTAAAGTATTGAAAAAAATATATATAAATGAATAAAAATATATATAACAAAAGTACACCAGTAAAACAAATACGAATCGTATACAAAAAATAATTGAATAGAGTTAGAGCTCTATATATGGTACATACATGCATACATACGCACAACGTGTAAAAATAAACGTAAAACAAACGTGAAACGTAAAACATAAAACTCACTGAACCCAATATACCAGTACCACCCACACTTGCCCTATGTACCCATTTATCCCAGTAAATAATAATAAATAAAAATAACATAAACATAACAATAATAATAGTAGAAAAATATTGTCAACACTTGAAGTTGTTTTTCTCAGTAGTTGTTTTTCTCAGTATAGATCTTAATGGCAGTTCGTTACAATATGTGGTCACTGGTGTTCCAGGCACATATTCTCTCACATCTTGACCACATGCAACGGACTTCTTTTTTTCTGGACTTGAGTGGGTGTCGTCCGAAAAGTCAAAGTAGATTTTCTCACGTGCCAGGTTGCTCAGCAAGAGCCCGCTCAACCTACAAACATAGATAACGTTTGAGTTTGCTACAAACACTGGGCACCCTGATATACATCGTGTCTATTCAATTAACAAGCTATTAAACATAGAATTTGAAACATTACATGAGTGGAATGTATGGAGACTCCTGAAAACTCGCACTTTAACACAGGAATATGTAGACACAGAACACCACAATGCAAACATTGAATCAGGCCGATCCTCAATCCTCATAGTGCTGCCAGCATGTGATTGAGGAGCATGTGATTGAGGAGGTATCCTATCGCAAAAATTAAAATTGGATGACGTGTCCACTTTTGATCATTGGTATGGCTGGGTGCGAAACCCCCATGATGTGCATAAATGTGTGTGAGCTGAGAAATTTGAGCCATTGTGACAGAACCCAAATAAACGTACGTATCTGATTTCATTTGTTTTTGTTTTGTTATTTTTTTTTTTTTTTTGCATTTGCATTTGTTAAAATCTACGAAATGCTACCCAAGTTGCATCTATTGTGGCATGCAGATTACGTGGTTAAACTGGGAATGGCGCCCATAAATGCATGAAATGGTTAAAAAAAGGAAAAAAAAAAGAAAAAAGGCTATGTACTTGATCTCGAAGATCCCTAAATGTGAATGTGTAGGTCGATGGGTCTTCGGCCCTGCCACGCTGGCTGCTACTCGCAGGCACCCTGCTGGGCACCTGCTGCTGAGAAACATACACATCATATTATAATGTGGTCATAGTCTAAAAGTAATAAACATAAATTTGTTGATTTTTTCAGATGTTGAATGACACATATCATTTTTTTTAAATTTAACATTTTAATTGTTTGATACTAGACTATTTATTTTAATCTAAAGCTGTCTAAATAAAACTTGAAGGAACGCTAATATGAAGGGGTAAAACGATCATAAATAATTTCATAAGTATTGTTAAAATTATTGAAAATTTATAAATATGAAAAATCATAATATGTTAAATATTGAAAACAAAATAAATGAATAAAAATATATACAACAAAAGTACACCAGTAAAACGAATATGAATCGTATACAAAAAATAATTGAATAGATTTAGAGCTATATATATGGTACATACATGCATACATACGCACAACGTGTAAAAAAAATAAACGTAAAAATGACTCATAAAAAATAATAAGAAAATAAACTTATATTCATCATACCTTTCACAAATCATGTTGGTAGCGAGAAGCCCTTTCTCCCTCAGCCATGCTATGTTGCAATCAATTGAGATGATGACAGTCGTGAATAATGTAAAAAGATCCATGCTTTTGTTATGATAATGATTTTGATCAAGATGAATGTCGTCAAGGTGCTTTGTTTATTTTCGGGGCAATCAACGTCATAAGTAGTTAGGTCCATCGTACGTATGTACAAATGGTAAGAATTCATTTTTAATTATTTGGGTAAGATATAAATGAATTGCTGTTTAATAGGTAAACCTCGTAAATAAATGTAATATTAATATAATAATGACAAGTCATAGCACGGGCCAGCAGGTTGGTCATTACTTCTCTAATTTGTATAATATATTTACACCTTACATATTGCTGCCATTACTAAAGAAAAGGGAGGCCCCGTCCCTCCGTACATGAGCCATGAGCCTTACCTATGCAATGATTCATCTCTATTATGGGTCAACTTAGATGACAAATAAAAACATTTTTCCAACCCACCTCCCGCCAAAAGTAGAAGCTTCTCGACTGTTTTCCCCCCGCTGCAGTACTCGTGCGTCACGTCACGTGATCGCCACATCAGTATTTTACGTCCGACGTTCTAATGCGATCTTAGACTAGCCTAGTCTCGATCAACCAGACTGACACTACTGTGTTCGAGAGACGGAAAGTAAGTGAGTAAGGGTAGGGTCTGGGTTGACCGAGACTAACTTGAACGCTGCACGTTTTACGCTAGTATTCTCGTTAGTCTTGTAAGCATGCCGCCATTAACCTTATTGTAAACAAGCTAGATATTTTATTGGTGATCTGAATTTCGGGCATTTTAGTATATACGTGTATTGTTAGTACGTATACAATGTGTCGAATAAAATAGATTGTAATCAAAATATCATGGGATCATTAATAACACTTAGATATGGAACCCAATTGACGTTATCAGGAAGGAAAGAATTGAATCGGCAGTCTGTTGTCAACATCAAGCTGTCAATCACACGTCACGTACAAAATAGCCTCGTTCAACCAGACTCTATTGCATGAAATGAGCGCCGCCATTACAGAGTCTGGTTGATCGAGACTACGTACAAAAGGGACTAATCCGTGAGCCACATTCTCTTATAGTTACTTTGGTGGAAGTGGGCGTGGCATCATGAAATAATAACGCTCTTTTCTGAAAATATTTCCGGGACTTTGCGGGAGTTAACTCTACATTAAAGGCCGTGCCTGCCGGCCCGTATTAATTTTCAATTGGTTTTCATTGTTAAATTGACTTTCGTATTTCAATTATTGAATCTTAGTAATGAGGAAGCATTGATTATAGGTTTTAATAAGTTTATTATTGTGACATTGCCATATACAATTTATACAATTAATTATTACATACATATTATCTTATGGCCCAGCTCTGTGGGCTTATAATGTCACCATTTGAATATAACATGTAACTAGGTAGGTAACATATATGACAAAATAAAGGTAAAACAATACACTTATATACACACACACACAAAATCGATACAAAACATATCACACTCAACTATTAAATAGTTTTTCTTTTCTTAAGTTGAAACAATAAAGAATAAATTTGGATAAACTTCTACATTTTTGATCAAACAGAATACATTTTCATATGACAGCTCAATAAAGTTTGGATAATAAGTGCAAATATTTTCTAAAAATTTCCTGCGTAAATTTTCATAACAACGACAATCAAATAAAAAATGGGTTTCACTTTCTACTGCCTTTAGATTACATAATGTACAGTCTATCTTCCAGCTTTATATTTCTGAATCGCCCAGTTTCAATATTAAGGGGCAAAATACCTGCTCTAAGTTGTGCAGTAACCGAACGTTGGTTTGCGGTTAAATTAAACTGAATGTTACATCTCTCCTCACATGGGCACCAAGCAGAAAGATTGATCCTAGGATCGCGGGTCTCGTACCATCTCTGTACAGACTGTACGAGAAGAGGGCCCTCTTTCTGCCTGTCTCACTAGAAGATCCTCAACTCCTCGAGGTGGATAACAAAACCTGGAAATTAAATTCCTTACTTATAATACAAGTCGTGTAATTGTTCAAGTAATGAGAGATTGTTAATATCTGCAACACTTTATAAATATTACATATATATTGTTAATTCATACGTAATTTTGTAAAACTTAGTAAAATTTATAGATGCTGTCGCCAGCACCTCGTCATATATCATCCGTCACAAGTACATTTTAGTGACTTAACGATCTGCTGACATGTCGTAGTGCTGCAGACTGTTTGCAATTATGACATAGTTTGAGCAATGCCCATAATTTGACCAGGACTTTTGCTAAAAATATGACATTAATACATTAATTGATTGGAGAAAAATGAACACAAATGTACTCACCAAAAATGAGAATAATACACTACATTTTCCTCGGGGAGTATAGTGAAAATACTTGCAACATTTCTTCGGATCTTCTTGATTATGTCCATTGATTGATTACTTTTTTTTCCAAAGACAATTGTCACATGATTGTAAAAGTTCTCCTTCATAAAAAAAAACCCAACTGTCTCTTTCCATATTTCCATGTCTATGCGGCAAGTCTATAAAGTCATCCATACAAGTCTCATTTACACAACACACCATGATCTTTGAAGTACGCACAAACATACCAATCATTGAATCCATGACATGATTACAGTAGAGTCTAATATATATCCATTTCAATAATTATAGAAAAACATGATTGTATACAGTCAATAAATTAATCTAAAGATAAATATGAACTCATAACTTAAAGTTACCGAGTCAAATTAACAGACAACTTTGTTGTTTGTTGACATAGGTAACTAAGGTTACTCAGTTATCAGACCCATTTACGATGTCAAGTTTCTAACGATCTCATTGGTTAATAATTTTGATAGGTTCTTTGCCAACAATGGGCTCTATTTTTTAGCAATATGGCTATCAAGATTTGGCAAAAATAAATGTTGCATAATTATTTTGAAATGCATGGTTATAAAAACGATAAAAATGAAATAGATACACTGTTTTTAAAGGAGAGGCCATTGGTGAAATGGTTTCGATAGTTGTCTTCGGACATTATGTACGGCCGGCCACATAATTGGATTAACAAAATGTGGTTCCAGTTTGTTTTATTTTTAACTAATTGAGAAGACTTCTATTTGATAAAACATTGACGTTGCGATTGAAGATACGTCAAAAGTAAGTACTAAATGCATATAAAACTAACCTAAAGCGATTTCAAAAATTTCAATGAAATGTACTAATCGGCTAAATCATTAGTTACCCTCCCCAAGTAATAGAAGTTAAATCGTACGGCCTAACAAGTCAGTCTGTTATGATTACAATTTTGAGCATAACTGTTTCCCCCTTGGCTGTTGCATCATCCTTGTTTTTGTTCATCTAACGTTATTTTCCCCAAATTATACATTCCGCATGAACGGTGATGATGGCCTCTTACGATGACAAAATCTCTGCTGTTGTGTCCTCACCGAATGTTTGCGTTTGTAGTGTTTGTTGAGCGCGCCCATGGAGGGGGTTTGGAATGTGCAGTTCGTCATGCCACACTTGAAGCTGGCTTCCGTGTACGTTTCCTCATGAGCCCTCAGGTCTCTCAGGGTTTTCCCACTGTTGTTTACGTGTTTTATTTTTGATTGTACGATTAGCTGGCTACCTTTTTCTGTTCCTTGTCTCGTTCTTACTCCAACTTTGTTCGCATTCGAATTGTCATCTAGTTCATCCATCTTTAAAACTAATGAGTTTCACTATGCTGGTATTAGTCAACTTATAAATTTGCAGAGACAAATTAAGGCTTCACATGAGTTTTCGTTCTTTATTTCTTATTTTCCTTTCATAAAACTCAATGTAAATATTACTAGATTTAACAATGCAAATATTACTAGATAATGAATAGACAAATCTGATAAAGTGCTAATAATCACCTTGATGACAATAATAAGAATGAATGCAAGTTTAATAACAATATAATAAAGATTAAAACTAACCTGATTATTGCTCTTACTAAAGCAAAATACCAGCAAAAAATCTCTTATTAGTAAAAATACAAATCAACTTTGCATCTCACTGGCATCTGTTTATTTACTCTTATTCTGGTTGCTAAGGTTATCAAAATAATGTATCACTACGCATTATAAGGAACATGAATATAAAAATACAAGGTAATATAAAATTGTCTGATGTCTGATGAGATGCGCCATTATAGCCAAGAACTCTTCCAGGATACGTTTGCAATCTTCAAACTGGCGGCGATGTCTGTTGATGCGGATTTCCTAGTGTTGCCATTTGTGACATCTTTTGTTCCCAGGCTAGCCTCTTAATGCCTCTTGCACATTTAACTCTGTTATCTTTTGCTCGTCTTTGAGTTTCCTGATGAAATCCACGGATTGGGATGTTGGCCCATCTTTTGGTTCCAACGATTGTAGAAACCTGTAAATATAATACACTTTTATTTAATTAAAGCACTATTTAACAACTAGAAGTTATATGAATGATTTAAGTAAAACAGAACTGCACCACATAATTTCCGTTTGTTTTCTCACTTGTAAACAATGTAACATGGATGGTCACAATTTGGCAGCTACTGTTTTTAATAATATATGTCATCTTATAGAATCTTTTCAAATGCATTTTTGGTAAAAAGAAAGATTTTATTACTTATAGCTGGACACCAAATCAAAAAGAATGGTTTAGTTTCTACAAAAAAAACAGCATTGAAGTAATATGTCAAAAGCATTCTTACCTTCAACATGGTTGTTGGTTCTTGTATCTGAATCATGGTCATACAGATTCCACCATGTGGGAGGAAACTACCCATCCAAGTAATTCTGTTGCATGTAGGAAATAAATTGCCTCAAAGCAATAAATCGTTGGCATAGACGTTGGGTTTCTACACTTTGGTGCAGATCATAGAAACATTGCACAATGTTGGCTTCTGGCAGGTGCCCTAATGCCATGAATTTCTGCACACATCTCTTTAGAGATTTACTTACCATTATAACTTTACTCCTGGAGCAAATTTGTAGTCTAAAACATTTTAAT
>JAGTTF010000197.1:1019427-1041163 GCA_019095985.1 Streblospio benedicti
TGCATTTTTTAGTCCAAAAGTCGGTTATTGTATAAATGAAGCATATAATATAAATCTGTTTATGTTCAACTTTGTTGTCCTCAAAATATACATAAAACTCAAATCATCTTCTACAATATATAATAAGGGCGTTAGAGTGATCATTTGATCTGGCATTTTGTTTCCGCCTGTAAGAAATTTCTAAATTGTCAAAGTACAGAATCAATAATAAAAGCATTCATACTCAAAACAAGCTTCTCTAAATTCTGTGGACTTATTGTTAATATAATCTTATCGATGCTTCATTTTTCCGCAACCTGTAGAATATCACTCATAACCAGGGATAGGAGATGGATGAGGTGTAGTGAAATTATACATCGTATTCTAATTGAAATATTTGTAGTGAAATGCTTTGCAGCAGATATTCAGTAATCTACATGTGAACACCATGTAGAGTTTGCGATATGCCCATTCATTTTGGGTATTGATTTTTACATAAAATATAGTTATATAGAGTACAAAGATGATGAACAAAAATATCCAGAGCTCCTTGATACATTGACTTGGAATACGATTCGAGCCCAGGTGACTGACATTTCCAGTTGTTTAATCGCCTCTTTGACCTCATCTATAGTAAAATTTGAATTTAAAATATTATCGTCCATATCAGACCAGCTATTGAAAAAAAAGATCATTCTCATACTGATTTAAAATTCAATACACTCTTCCTCAAATTTTTTTGTTGAAATATGGTTCATCAGGCATACTAGAGTGAAGCTATCTGGTTACAAATGATTTGAGGGGTCTAGATTTGATAAAGGTGTTTTGATTATCGAAACTTTTTTATTAATTTCCAAAAGCGCTTACTATCTTTTCCGGAGGACTGATCTAGCTCTTGCATTTTGGAAATTTTGTTTAGTCTTTTTTCTTTGAACAAGCGCTTTATATTCCGTCTTAACATGAATCTTTCCTGGATATTATCACAATCTAGTATACTATTCCTAAGATTCTTGCATTCTTGTTGTTCTTGAGGACAAGTGTAATTATAAATAGGATCACCTTTTATATCATAAGAAATTATATTTGAGACCTTAAGATCAACATACAGCACACAGTGATCAGATTCAGGAGCCACTTAGTGTGAGATTACTAATGAGGTTTGCACAACTTGTACTTTCTGTTCTAGTAAAATTGCAAGTTTGTGATGCATTTATTCTTCCATTCAAAATTTGCAAATCATTAATTTTGCAGAGATCTAATAATAATTTACCATACCTATTAACTATATGGTCACATGATTTTCTAGGTACTGATATTTCCACAGACCATATAACATTATCATAATCAATGTTAAAGCTATCACCGACAGAGCCAAGAACCTCTAGTAGTCTATCATCAAGATTCCCGGTTCTAGCGTTCATTTCACCACATATTAATATTCTATAAAAATTTAAAATTTTTTTTAATTATATTTTTTTTTAATTCCTTTATTTTTAAAAAAATTAAATTTTTTCTTTTTTTAAAAATTTTGAATTTATAAATTTTTTTAAAAAAAGGTTTTAATTTTTAATTTTTAAAAATTCAAAAAAAAACAGGGTTTAGTTCCTTTAAAAAAATTTATTAAATTTTTTAAAATCTTTAAAAATTTTTAAAAAAAATTTTTTCGGGTTTAATTTTTATTTTTTCTTTTAAAATTTTTTTTAAAAAATTTTTCAAAACAAAAAAAGTTCAAAAAATTTGGGGGTTTTCACTTTAAAAATTTAAAAAAAATTTTTTTTAAAAATTTGGTTAAAAATTTTTTTTAAATTTTTTGGGGTTTCATCCGAAGGTTTAATTTGGGTTTTTTGCTTTTCAGTTTTTTGGGACAAATTTCCCAAAATTTTTTTTCAAAGTTCAAATTTTAAAAACCAAATTTCCCCCTTTTTGGTAAAATTAATTTTTCCCCTTTCAAAATTTTTTGTTAAAAAAAAATTTTTTTTTACCCCTGGAAAGAAAGTGCTTGTTTACAAAAAAAAAAATTTTTGGTTTAAATAAAAATATGCCAAAAATAAAGTTTTTTCTTTTTTTTGTTTAGATTTTTAAAATCCTGTTAAAACATGGGGCCCAAAAAAATTTTTAAAAGGGGGACCTTTCCAACCAAACTTTTTAAAGCTTAAAAAGGGGGATCTTAAAAATTAAAAAAAAAAGGGGTTTTTTTTTTTTTAAAAAATTTTTTTTTAACAATAACATTTTGTCTTCTTTTGCTTCGCTAATCCCATTTGGCAAAAATTTTTTTTTTATTCCTTCATTGTTCTTCAAGGGAATTTCGTTTTAAATTTCTTTTACTTTTTAATGGTTCTTTTTAATTTTTAAAAACCTTTTTTGCCTTTAAAAAATTTTAAGCCTTGTTTCTGATAAATAAAACCCCCGTAAAACTTTTGATATAAATAAAAAAAAAATTTTTTTTGGGGGGCCCTTTTTGTCTAGGGCCTTATTAGGAAATTTTTTTTAGCTGGGGAAAAATTTCGTTTTTTTTTTCATTTTTTAAAAGACCCCTTTTAATGATAAATTCCATTGGCCCCCGGATTTTTTGGGCTTTGCTAAAATTCAAAATGCCCCCCATGGTTTTGCAATATGTCTAAGCGCCTTCTGTTTATAAAAAACTTGCTTATAAGTTATCAAATGGTACTTTTTCCTTGCATGAAATTTTCGGGTTTTATATTTTGCTTTTTCATATAATATTTATTTAAAAAAAAAATCCCCAAAAAAAACATTTTGTCAAAAATATCTAATATTTTTTTATTTTTATCTATAAAACATTAAGATCTGTACAATTTCAGTATGTTTCAAATTGAAAAAATAATAAAAATTATTAAACCATAAAGAAACAACATAAATGTAAAATTTATGAATTCATGCTTATCTAAAGGGATACAAAAATTTATAAAAAAAAACCCGCTTTGATATGAATACTATAACATATGGGGGTCTCTCTTTCTATTCTTCTTGCCCTTGGTGATAGATGTCTTCAGTGAAATATCCACGTCATATCCATCGAAGACTACATGGATTTTCTCATAATGTAAACATCGATGCTTGATTTGATCACAGAAATGCTTTGCCAAGTAAGCACAGGTTTTCATCCAATTTGGTCCCCATTTCTTGTCCAACAGCCATCCTGTCTACCACAGTGGTTCACCATGTCAAAAATTGTGTATAAGAAGAAAATATTTTAATTACATGATGTTTTAACTCTAGTCTTTTTCATGAAGTCTTTCTTCTCTTCCTCAGTTAGGGAATCTATTCATGTGGCCATTTTGTTATTTTTGAATACTACAACACCGTAGAAAGACAATGATCCAAGATTAGGCTAGTTAGATCGCTAGTTAAATTGTCAGATTCTTCACTACCAGATTCTCGAAAGAGACAATCATAGACATCATCCATGCCAATGATGCCAATCATGTCCATTTTTGCAGGTGGTGGAATACTATTCTGTCCCATGATTTTTTCTTTCATTTTTCATGCAGTCTTTTCATGACACATGTATGTATTATGCTTCTACTGTGTTGTCTTCAATTTTTTTTTGAAGATCCCACTTTCAGGCACCATGTTTTGTAGCTTGTATTAAAGAAAACAATGGAGCCAGCAGTCAGCTTACATTAAATATCATTCATGTTATCGTGTATAGATTTGAATCATAAGCATTGTTGGATACACGAAAAACTAATGTATAAAATACAGTACTGTTGTGGACGGAACAGTTTATAGTCTGCAACCCACAACAGATTATGTACAAAAACAGTAAAAAAAAAATCAGTGTAAGCAAATCGAGTCTTTGTTCGTACAACAGCAAGGTGAGTCCATAATGCTGTTAAACGTCAGGAGCAAAACCGCGGCTCTGTTTGAAACAGACTTTACTCATATTTTGAGTTTACTCACTTTAAACTGTACATCTCGCATTGCTCTCATACACTGATGGAAAGCTGAAGTTATATAAAAAGCATAGAAAAATCAGTTACTTACCAATTATTCCGAGCTATTTCTTTTGACAATTAAAAAAATACAATGTCTGTGTACATAATCACAGAATGATCGATAACAGTAAAAATAAGAAATTATTATTTCTATTTCTTTAAGATAAAACAAAGTATTTATGGATAAAAGAAAGTTACAATGTGATGTGTCGGCAAATAATTTGAGCTTTTCAATCCAAGATAACTTTGTTTCAACGTATCATACTGCAAAATATAAGGAACACATAAGCTGAGCACAATTTTTAGATGTCATTATATCTTTTCATTTATATGCATTGATTTGGCTTTGAATAATCCTAGGTCTAATTATTGGCATCCTAGCTGGCTTATATCACTGCAAACTCACTGTCACTGCCTTCTATGTTGAGGAACTCTGACTCACTTTTTTGTGCCCACTCATTGAACAATTGTAATTCTCTCCTGCAGTGAGCCATGATCTGAAATCAAGTATAGATTCAAGTATAGGTTCATTACATTAAAAAGTGCATATTCCAGCTTCCCACGCTCTGGATGGAGACTTCTCAGTTTGTTTCTGTCTGCGTCTGCACACCGAAGTATCAAAACAGAGAGACTGCGGGTTTGTGGTGACAATGCACAATCTGCTGGAGACTGAGTACTAACTTCCTTGACCTTTAAAACAGATTATGTTATTTCTAACATAAAAATTAAGAAAATTATGGGAGATAATTGCTTTTTCAGGCGGCCATTTTGTTTTTATTGTCCATAAAGTCTGTGTTATATGTATAAATGAAGCATATAATATAAATCTGTTTGTATGTTCAACTTTGTTGTCCTCAAAAATATACATAAATGAACTCAAATCATCTTTCTACAATATATAATAAGGGCGTTATGAGTGATCATTGTGATTCGTGGCGGCCATTTTGTTTTCCGCCTGTAGAGAAATTTCCTCAGAAATTGTCAACGTACAAGAATCAATAATAAAACGTCATTCATACTACAAAACACGCTTCTGCTAAATTCTGTTGGACTATATTGTTAATATAATCTTATCGTGCTTCATTTTTTCCGACAACCTGTAGAATATCACTAATAACCAGAGGAGATAGGAGATGGATGAGAGTGTAGTGAGAATTATACACCGTATTCTAATTGAAATATTTGTAGTCAAATGTAACTTTGCAGCAGATATTCAGTAATCTACATGTGAACACCATGTAGAGTTTGCCGTATGCCCATTCATTCGGGTATTGACCCTTACATAAAATATAGTTATATAGAGTACAAAGATGATGAACAAGAATATTTCGAGCTCCCTTGATACATTGACTTGGAATACGGTCAAGCCCAGGTGACTGACATTTCAGGTGTTTCATCGCCTCTTTGACCTCATCTATAGTAAAATTTGAATTTAAAATATTATCGTCCATATTAGATCAGCTATTGAAAGAAAGATCATTCTCATACTGATTTAAGAATTCAATACACTCTTCCTCAATTTTTTTTGTTGAAATATGGTTCATCAGGCATACTAGAGAGTGAAGCTATCTGTTACTGTGCGTGTCTAGATTTGAAAAACATCAGCTTTAAGTTACACCTTTTTTTAAATGGTATGGGCACTATCTTTTCCGGAGAATGCATGTAGCTCTTCCATTTTGGAAGTTTTGTTTAGTCTTTTTTTTTTTGAACAGAGCTTGTGTTTTCATGGTAGCATGCGAGGTAAAAATGGCTTCAGGATCAGGATATAAGAATTCCTAAAAGTTTGATGAGGACAACCAATATGAACGTTGGATCAGTGACCTGTTTGACATATGTTTTGTTGATAACAGAATATGGGGGAAGAACAGAGTTCTTGGCATTGACCTTGTCCCTGAGTGGCCAAAGCCAGAGAGGCTGCTCTAAGGGTATCTGACAGAAAGAAAGAAGATTTGAACAAGAGTAGTGGTCACCTTTGAGAAATTAATAGCAACATTAGATGGAATATTTAAAAAAGAATAATACTGATGCTGCTTTTATGAAGTTTATACTTCCTTTGATACCTTTAAAAAGAATGGTGAAATGACAATGTTGTTTTTATCAGGAATTTAATGAAAATATGAAAGTTTGTGAAAACATTAAATGGCTCTTCAGATGCTGTTTTTTAGCTAATTTAAATACCATTCAGATAGTGCCAATTTAGATTTTCAAAGAAAGACAGTTAGCATTGACAGCATGTAATGAGTTAAAATATGATACAATCTAAAAAAGTCTATCATTTAATTCCCCGAATTTTTGGTGAAGGAAAATGCAAAAATGATTTTTCAGGTGTTGAAATTAAATCTGAAAGTGCATTTTATACTCATAATAAAAACCATTATTCAAAATTCAATAACATGAGAAAAACAGTTCAGCGCAGAAACTTTGGGTCAAGGTGCCAGCAACTAAGAAAATGTTTATAACCCTTTGACTAGATCCATCACTGAGATTACTTGCAAGACCAGCATTGTTATATACCATTAATCGAAGGTCATTATCATTTCCTATGCATTGATATTTTAAATCTAATGGACATGATATTTATCGTGATATCAAGTTTATTTGCTTGTAGCAAATGCTTTACTTGTGGCATTTTTTCAAAGTTGTTATATAATACAGTTACATCAAACAATATATCTGGTCTTACTCTGATGAGCTAACCATAATAATTTGTCCCACTTTTGACTTTAGATCAGAAATTTCGTGTTCATGAAGAAACCATCTTTTCGCTGGTTTTGGATAAACAGAAATGTTAACAATTGCATTAGCATAATTTTTCTGGTTTAAATGTTTATTAGTATTGACCTGTTTAACATCAATGCCACAGAATTGGAAAGTATTTTTACATTCTTTGCCAACTGGGGAAGGAACTTCGTATTTGTTCAATAATTGTTAAAAACTGTGATTTGTGCCACCCCAAAAAAATCATCAACATGACAAGCCAGTATTCCAAGTTGGAATGACATTGATCCACCATGTTGAACATCTTAACTTTTGCAATTATACCGCTCAAAGATGCACCCAACCAAACCATAAACACATTTGTCTTTCTTGTATCTGCGGCTGACATCTGTGTCCACTTGAAGCAAAAGGGGGAATGTTCAGGTTTATTCCTATATCATTTAGTACGTTCTCAATGGTGAACCCTTTGTCTGCCATTACAGCATCACCATCTTGAATGTAGCCATTCTGCTTTAACTGAGTAAGCACTTTATAAAACCCACTTTGCTAGGTTATAGTCTTGTCTGATATATAACCAGTAAAAAAGCTCTGATATAAATATCACTGAACCACTTGGGTGGCACCTGTAGTCTAGGTCCTTATGTAGGAAATTTTGTCTTAGCTGGCAAAATTAATACGTTTTTTTTTTTTTTTTTTTCCATTTAGAAGACCCTTCTAATGATAACTTCCATTGGTCCCGAATTTTCCTGGCATTTTTAGGGACGTTATGGCCTAAATTCAAAATGCCCGCTCATGGTTTTGACAATATGTTCTAAGCAGCCATTCTGTTTATAAACCACTTGCTTATAAGTTATCAAATGGTACTCTTTCCTTGCATGAATTTATCTGAGATATATATTTTGCTTATTCATATAATATTTATTAATAAAAAAATATATATCAAAAATGGCCACCAAAAAGGCATTTTTGTCAAAAATATCTAATATTTTGTTCATTTCGTCTAATCTACTAAAGCATTAGGAGATCTGTACAATTTCAGTATGTCTTACAAATTGAAAAGTGAATAAACCATTATTAAACCATAATTGAAAAGCAACATAAATGTAAAATTTATGAATTCATGCTTATGCTAAGGCATACAAAATTCATAAAAAAAAACCTGCTTTGATATGGAGACAGTGTCATTACCGGTAACTTGTAATTTGTTAGACATCAATTAGTCTGGGTAGTCATACTTAATCCTTGACAACAGCTTCTGTGTTGCAACACGTTTCAGACGCATTACAAGAGCACAATTCAGTACACTGAAGGTGGTTCACTTTACATTTTTTATCTTGCACTGGCACAAAAGCTGACAGAACATTGACAGCTGAAGAGTCCTACAACAGCTTTTGGGGCTGCCTGAGCCTCTGATAGAACTGGACTCAGCATGTCATCCTCTTGCGTCCATCCAAGGCAACAGGGATCAGGGATCTTACGGTGTAACACAATGTACTGTGCCCAAAGGGATGCTTGGACATGACCTCGAAGTGTGTGCTGTGTCCAGGCCCCACTAGTGGGAGGCAGGAGAAAGTCTTGAATTTTTTCCATCTCAATTCAGTAGTTGTTTTGCCTGAAATCGCCTTGGTGCTGAGAAGTTGGCAGTAGAATTCCTCACACATTTCCAAGATATGGGTAGACAGTCTGTCACTTTGTCCCAGATCAGCCAGAGCCTCCAACATTGTTTAATGCAAATGGAACTAGGTGAATATAATTTTTGTTGCAGAAAGCACATGATACAATCTATGCAAGTATAATACTTATTATTTACCTGATGCTTTCAAGAATTCTGCAAAGGCTGTCTTCTTACAAACCACAGCAATGGCACCTGTGGTATCGCAACCAGCTATAGCATGGAGACCAGGCAGGGCAGCAGCTTTATTTGGTCCTAAGGCATCATAGATTTGTTTGATACTGGTGAGCTTTCTTGTTTGCTTGTTTCCTCACACCATTCCAACTTCTATTCAGGATTGAGTTGAGTAAGTCTGAGGCAGTCTGTATTCTGAGTGTATATATATACTGTTTTCAACTCATTTCCTACTTCAATGGCATGAAGAATAATCAGTTTATCCGTCTCCTGGCTGCTTACACCTGTGCTTGGTGTGTGCTTTGGTATGTTGGTGCTAACAGATACACTTGTGGCTGTTACAACTGACTTTCAGTATTTTGGCATGACTATCCTTTATGAAAAGTTATCTTCGTGATACAGAAAACAAAAATGTAAAACATTTATTATTAACAAAACCTTTGATCTTACTTTTTCATATGGTTTGAAAGAGTCCCAGAACTTGAAAAAATTTTACCACGTGAACTACACACGTAACTTCCATCAGCATGTTTATTTTGCAAATGCACTTTCAAATATCTTTGGGCCTTAAAAGTTTTGTACCAGATCTCACATTGTGCACACACCATTTGATTCCAAATATTCTTTTAATAATTTCATGGTAGAAGCTGTTTTCTTTTTTGTTTTATACCCAAGCCCCGATTGGGTTGGTTAAGACTATACACACGAGGTCTGTAGGCTATGAACTCAACTCAGAATTCAGCCAAAAATTCAGCCAGAAATTCAGCCAGAAATTCAGCACGAAATTCAGCCAAATTCACCGGGATGACCCCGTGTTTTTGAATGAATGAAGTACATCACGCTCAGATAACTACATCACACGTTTGTCTATCACTATGTCACACGTATGTTGATAAACGTGGTTGCTGCACCTACTGTACTGTACTCAATCATGGATAATAACGTGAAGAATAGACATCCAGGTTGAATTATATGTGTATACATAATATTTAGTCTATACAACTTGATATACTTACTACAATCTCTCACGTCCATTTCTTCAAACGCTTCCGCTCCAGTGTTTTCTGTGGATTCATCCATTGGGCTAGATTCCATCGTAGTTTTTTTACAATGAAACGGCCTACATATTGTAGATCATAGTATAATGATTCAAATGAAAGACTTCTCATTCATAGCTATTTTATTTACTATGGAAGTAGACTACATCATTCGCCTAATTTTCTATCCCATGCATAGTGACCTCCTTTTTGACAGCAATATCACTGTTTGAAACCCATGATCAAGTGTAGATGACTTAGATTTATGATGTACAAAGCTGTTTAAGGTTTCATGCAATGACGAGGGTTTAATTATATGTGTAACAGTGGTCACTATGCTTATATTTTACTGATTTGAGTTGCATGCAAGACTAGCTTATACCCATGGGGACGAAAAATTGATAATGGCTCAAGTTTCATGCCCTATTCTGAAATAAACACCGCCCATACCCATACCCTCACCCACTATTCATGTTGCATAGCTGAGGTCTACAGCATCCACACCGTCATATCCCTTTTGTGTTGAAAAGACATGGTGGGCTGTACCGTATGTGTTGTATGCAGTGGGGAACGTTAATTTTTTTTTGAGAATTGCAGATCTTCATCTAAAAGCAGACAATGTATGAAAATATCTTTATGTAGACTATTACTAGTAGTAGGACTATTCATCTAGATTAATTTTTTATGACTACACCACACTATGACTTACTATTTTCAACATAACTGACGTTGCGGCGACCATCGCGGTGCCTTCAACAGAGTGACTGTTTTGGTACGATGACGTCGCCATCACCCCGAAAAAGTTCCCAATAGAGGACTTCATTGTTGCTACTGAGGAGGCTTGTGCTCAACTCGATGAAGAGAAAGCAGCTAGTCTAAGAGGTCACATCGTCCAAGTATTGAAGAGGGCTGAACCCCCGAAACCGAATATTACCAACGAGGAAAAGGCTGCCCTAGACGAACTGAAAAGTGATGATGAAATTATGATCTTACCAGCGGATAAAGGAAGAGCTACTGTTGTGATGGACAAGAATACATACCAGGAAAAGCTACACAAATTACTGGACGACCGAAAGGTATACGAAATCCTTACAAAGGATCCTACCAGTAAGTACAAGAAAAGCTTTGTGAATATTCTTAGATCTTGGAACACAGCCAACAAGATCTCACCTCAGTTATACCGTAGAATATATCCCACTTCTGAGCAGATCCCTAAGTTCTATGGGTTACCCAAAAATCCACAAGAAAGACACCCCACTCAGACCTATTGTATCAGGGATAGGGAGCATCACATATCCAGCAGCTAAATTCTTGTCTAGCATACTTAACCCTTTGAAAGGTAAAACTAAGCACTCCATCAAGAACAGCGAAGATTTTGTGAAGAAAATTAGCGATCTAGAAATTCCACCTCCTAGAGTCCTAGTATCATACGATGTCTCCGCGTTGTTCACCAGCATCCCCATAGAAGAAGCCATCTCGGTTATCAGGAGAAGACTGATTGAAGATGAGACTCTTCCAGATAGATGCGAGTTAGATGTTGAGCAAATCATTACCATCCTGAAGTTTTGTCTCGAAACCACCTACTTTGTGTCGAACGGGGTTTTTTACAGACAAATCCAAGGAGCTCCGATGGGCTCTCCCGTTTCACCGGCGGTCGCAGACCTAGTGATGGAAGATTTTGAACAGAGAGCACTTAAGAACCCCCCAGTGAATCCATCGGTGTGGTTCCGTTATGTGGATGACACCTTCACGGTCCTACCACAGAATCAGATTGAGGAGTTTTCAACTTACTTGAATTCCCTTAGCCAGAGTATTCAATTCACCATAGAAGGTGAGATTGATCAGAAACTTGCCTTCCTAGACACTCACATTGAGAGGAAACAAGACGGATCCCTGAAGACTAGTGTTTATAGGAAGNCCCACACACACTGAGCAGTACTTGAACTGGGACTCCAACCATCATCTTGAACACAACGCCGGTAGTCCGCACTCCTAAGGAGAGCCGAACATCTGGTAACCGAGGAGGAAGACCGTGTGAAAGAGGTGAAGCATGTGAAACAAGTGCTGAAAGTAAATGGATACAAGCCCTGGGCGTTCAAAGTTCCTTCCAAAAAGAGAACAGAAGAACCGTCTGAAACAAGTGACAATACGGCTAAGAAGTTCCCTGTGAGAATTCCGTATGTGAAAGGCACATCTGAAACTATGCAGAGGATCCTTAAGAAACATGGTGGCCCGTCTTTCCATAAGCCTTTCAACACGCTTAGGAGCCTGCTAGTTAGACCCAAGGACAAAGACGACCCAAAGAAAATGTGTGGAGTGCTGTATGACATCTCATGCCCTACATGCCATGAAACATACATTGGGGAAACTGGCAGGAATCTGCAAACGAGACTGAAGGAACACCTGGACCCGCACAGTACCCAGTCTGCCATACAGATCCATACAGAGAATACTGGACATCTATTCAGTAGTGAGTCAGCCAGAGTCATAGGCAGAGAAGATCAGCCCTTCCGACGTAAGATCTGGAAGCCATCAAGATCTACCCACACGGCCCGAAGCTCAAACTCAACCAAGGCAAGAGCATCCCCCCGAACCTCCTCCATCTGCTTTCTGCCAGGAACTCCACCTGGTGGAATCCCAGTTCGCGCCATTGTGACGTCATCGTACCAAAACAGTCACTCTGTTGAAGGCACCGTGATGGTCGCCGCAACGTCAGTTATGTTGAAAATAGTAAGTAGTAGTGTAGTGTAGTCATAAAAAATTAATCTGTATGAAAATAGTTTATGAATGTAAAAACCCTTAAAATAGGCGTCCCTTTAAGTGTTGAAATTGTCTAGAATTGGCAGACAATTATTTTGCCTATTGGGTAAGAATATTTTAGTTGTTTTCTCCAATGATGAACGTCAAAACTTTCCCATGGTGGTACAGGCTTCATTTTATTGCAGCATAATTAATAGTCATATTTAAAATATACATACATTCATTATGATAATAAAACTCATTGAAAGTCAATGACTGCGCTGGAAAACACAATTGAGATTGACTTTCAGGCCGTGCTTCTCACTAGCGCACAATTTGTCAAATGCTTCTTTTAATTGCTTCAGATTCCTATGACTGTACATGCTTTCGAATTTAACGTCACTTTTGCATAACGATTGAAACAAGCCGGTGGTGAATCCGTCTCGCATTGAACATCTTTGTTCTCCTCCAGGCTCTCCTCCACACTGTACAGGTCTTCTTGGTCGGGGCGCTCAGTGTGGTATCCTCTACCCCTCCAATATCGATCAACAGATCTGATAGTTTTACTGCCATAGGGTAGGGAACCGGGGGGCAGCTGTGGAGGCACTACATTTTTGGGGGCCATGATCAGCCCGGGATCGTGGAACTGGAGATTTGGGGCCAACTGAGAGGGCCACCTTATCTCCCTCCCCACTCTCTCGCGGTGTTGTCGGTCTCTAAATGCACTCCGGTGGCGTTGCAGATGGTTGGCTGCGGCTGTTACGAAGATGGTGGAAAATTTGCACTTATCCACTGGGCACGAGATTTGAAGCAAGTAGGGGAAATGGGTTTTTCTCCAATGGTTTGCGAGATGCCTCTTGGTTGCTGCTTCAAAGCCGCACCCCGATACTTTGCATGGCGTGGGAGCTGGAGGCCCCATACTCCCTGTGACTCTGGGCATCTGCAAATATACCAATTTAAATAATTTCTCCCTTCAATAGTCTTGCTAGCTCATTCATCTCCATCATCACTTCTTTTCTGGTCTCATTAATTATTTCCCACAGGTTCCCTGGGGGAAATGATTGTTTTTGACTGGGTATGCACTGTGTGAGGGTGCTCTTCTGACACACCTCTTAATGTCCAATTCTTATTGGCTCAGCCCGACCTTGAGACCAATGTCAAAACTAGTCTTTTTTTATGATTTTTTGTTAAGCACCAACCTCGGCTTTAAAGTACTCTGTCAACAGTCAAAGTCGCATGATCGAGAGTGGGGAAATTATTTCAATTTCACATTTTTCGTCATTTGATTCCAAATATTCTTTTAATAATTTCATGGTAGAAGCTGTTTTCTTTTTTGTTTTGTACCCAAGCCCCTATTGGGTTGGTTAAGACTATACTTACAAGGTCTGTAGGCTATGAACTCAACTCAGAATTCAGCCAGAAATTCAGCACGAAATTCAGCCAAATTCACTGCGATGACCCCGTGTTTTTGAATGAATGAAGTACATCACGCTCAGATAACTACATCACACGTTTGTCTATCACTACGTCACACGTATGTTGATAAACGTGGTTGCTGCACCTACTGTACTGTACTCAATCATGGATAATAACGTGAAGATTAGACACCCAGGTTAAATTATATATGTATACATAATATTTAGTCTATACAACTTGATATACTTACTACAATTACTCACGTCCATTTCTTCATACGCTTCCGCGCCAGTGGTTTCTGTGGATTCATCTATTGGGATAGATTCCATCGTAGTTTTTTACAATGAAACGGCCTACATATTGTAGATCATAGTATAATGATTCAAATGAAAGACTTCTCATTCATAGCTATTTTATTTACTATGGAAGTAGACTACGTCATTCGCCTAATTTTCTATCCCATGCATAGTGACCTCCTTTTCGACAGCAATATCACTGTTTGAAACCCGTGATCAAGTGTAGATGACTTAGATTTATGATGTACAAAGCTGACATCTGAGTCGCCGTATATTGTGCAGTAAATCGGCCATTTGTTCTTTTCCATTGTTATAGGGACAGCCAGGTCTCCGTTTATAAGGCAAGTATCCTTATATATTAGGAACTTCCCTTTCAACCTTCTTTTGCTTAATACTGTCAGATATGTTTGATTTTTAATTTGATTTGGCGACTGGAAATTATGAATGGGGATGTGTATATTATTTCACCGGCATATGATAAATGCACATGTTTCTGTAGGAATAGCATGCCTGTGGTTGTTAATCCTGCAAACAGGGAATTCCGTTAGTACCTGAAATACATCCTAGATCTTTCTCTGTTGTTTTGGATAGTATCTTTGATTTTTGTTATTGTTGTTCCATGTTGTTTATTTTAATTGTGAAAATACTACGCGACATTAAATCATTTTATTGATAGCCTATATCAAACTTGGTCACAGGTGTTTCCCTTACTGCACTCAGGTCCACGGATGCAGCAGATTCGCGGTATATTGTGCTGTACATCAGCCCTTTGTTCTTTTCCATTGCTATAGGGGACATCTAGGTCTCTGTTTATAAGGCAAATGTTATTACATATTGGGAACTGCCCTTTCAACCTTCTAATGCAGCATACTCTGTTTGATTGTTAGTTTTACATGGCACCTGCAAATAATGAAAGCTCCTCTTCCGCTAGCGCAAATTCCACTGTAGCCAATTTGGCTAAAGGGCTCTCAAAAGTTGTAGCCAAATGCAAAACGTTATAGCCAAATCTAAATTTCAGAAATTTTGATACCATTTAATATTCTTTAAGTAAGAATGCAGAAATGTTGATATGGCAGCTGTTTCAGTCCTTTTTTCGTATAAACCAAGTATTGCAAGAAAAAATATGCTGATCAAGGTCAACTTTCATGATGAAACTTACCAATTACTAAATTCATTTTGTTACAACACGTGCATTTCTTGACGAAGCAGTTCATGTGTCCCGCGGTTCTTGTCCGGCACTTCTTTAACACGCACATTTCTTGACATGCCTACATGCCTGCATCGATCACTCTGCCCCTTCGTAGGTAAGTTCAAAAGGTCATATCCTACGTCACATCGGGCAATTTGCATATGTAATTACTATAATTATAAATTATTGAAATAAATATATACCATTTTTTCACATAACATAACATTCATGTTAGTTGTCCATAGCAATTAGATGTGCATTTTATACCTCATCCTCATAGGGAAGTGTTTAATGTCTTTCTTCTTTTTCTTGAATCGTTAACAGTGCCCTCTTGTACTCTGCACACCATTAATAACCATTAATACTGAATGTTAGAACTACTCTATGTTATGTATTGTATGAAAATTATGGACAAATTCGGTAATCTAAAAATAAGTTTTATGTTTTAACACTTACATTTGCTTTTAGGATGTGCCTGGGTTGTATTTTTATATGTATAAACCAAGTATTGCAAGAAAAAATATGCTGATCAAGGTCAACTTTCATGATGAAACTTACCAATTTATAAATTGATTTTGCTTCTTTCGATTCTCAAGTGAGCAGTCATACTTTTCTTACTGAGTGATTTCCCACACACAGCACACAGATGTTTGTTTCCATACGTCTATTGTCCATTGTGATGTCGTGTAGGTAGACTTGGTGTGGGGTGCGTTTGACGACTTTGTATGGCCCTCGATTGATTGATTACAGTTTTTTGTTGCTGTGCGGGTCATCGAGAGCTGGTCGGCGCCAAAAACAGGCTATCCTTCTTTGAGGTGGGGAGGTTGGTGCTGTATTGCGGTTGTGTTGGTCCACCATGGTCAGGTTGTGCTGATTGATTGCGGCCATGGCCTGTTGTTGGGCGTATCTGATGTCTCCATGGCATGTTGATGAAGAGGTTTGTATGGGGGGTGACATGTTGGTCATTTGACGTAGGTTTTTGCCATAGATTATTTCTTTGGCGAGAATCCAGTGGCGCTTGACTTTGTGTTGTTCATGTTACAAATCACAATGGGCAGCATGTCGTCCCATGTGTGGGGATTTGTTTGGCAAACACAGCGCCAGAATGTTAGTGATAACTTTATTTTTTGTTTTCTGATTGTCCGTTGGAGGGCGGGGCAAGAAGGGGCTGCTGTACTTAAGGTCCATTCCCATGATGAGGCCATTCTTTTCCATACGTCTGCTATAAAGTTGTTTTTTTTTTTTTTTTTTCAGAAGATATTTTTTAATAGCAATAAGTGTTCAATTACAGAATGTTTAAAAAAAAATTAAAAATACTGATAAAATTACCAACTATCTCTAGAAGTGTATAACAAAGTTCAGAGTCTGCAATCACAACTCACCCATAGAAAGTGACAGGATGTCACATTTCCAATGCAAAAGTACATAAAGTTGTATAACTTGTTAGGCATATCTCCAGTGTGGATTCAAAAGTGAGCAGTCACTTTTTGGTACTGAGATTATCCCACACACAGCACATGAATGTTTGAAACACTGTTCATTTCGAGCTTGAACTATTATTTTGTGTTTTATCATAGGTATAGCTAGATGTTACCAGTTTCAATAGTGTTCAATTATTCTCTCTGCCTCTGTTTAAAATGAATTTTAAAGAAAGTGGTCCCCTAGTCTCTGGACTGCCTGGTGGCTTAGGCATTACAGTTCATTTTTTCCATTTAATCATAAACCCTTATTAGGGTTAGAGTGTAGACCCAAAGTCCTATCATTTCTCAGCATCCATACTTTGCCAGGATTCGTATCATTGCATGTATCTTAAATCAATTTATCTTTGAAGAACATTATTTAGAGCTGGTCACGGTTTATATTTTCACTGATATTCACAAATCTTTGTTTGAACCTTTCTCCAGACACAAACCTTGCATTTAGTGGATGAACTGTAGTCTATCTGTATCGAAAGCATGCAACAGCAACAATGCAGAAATGATTCAAATGAAAGCTTCTCATTCATAGTATTTTTTTCGTATAAGTGGACTAAGTATTGCCTAAGAAAATAATGCATATGTGACCTCAAGGACAACTTCATGTTTGAAACCCTCGACCAATTAGATAATTTAGATTTTGTTACAATGCATGTTTAGGTTTGAGAATACATTTTATATGGGTTTAAAAATATGTGTAACAGTGGTCACTATGTTTATATTATTTTTTAGTTGCAGAAAACTAGTTTTTAACATGTTGAACAAAATGCCCCTTGATAATGGCTCAAGCTTTGAGCCATATTCTGAAATAAACATGGCCATTTAGAATATAGCATTACTATATTTATAAATTATTGAAATAAATATATACCATTTTAAAACATCTGTTCCATAATATTCATGTTTGTCCATATTACACACTGCGTTTTATAACCTTCCTCATGCAGCATACTCTGTTTGATTTTTAGTTTTACATGAATCCAAATAAGTGCCCTCTTCTTCCGCTGTAGAAATTCCACTAATCCAATTTGGCACAAAGGGCTTCAAAATTTGTAGACCAAATGCAAAAACGTTATAGCCAAATCTAAATTAATGAAATTGACAACTTACCATTTAATATTCTTTAAGTAAGAATGCATAAATGTTGATATGGATGCCTGTTTCAGTCCTTTTTTCGTATAAACCAAGTATTTCAAGAAAAATATGCTGATCAAGGTCAACTTTCATGATGAAACTTACCAATTACTAAATTCATTTGTTACAACACGTATTTTTCTTGACGGCAAGCAGTTCATTGTGTCCCGCGGTTCTTGTCCGGCACTTCTTTAACATTAACATTTCTTGACATGCCTACATGCCTGCATCGATCACTCCGCCCCCCTTCATTAGGTAAGTTCAAAAGGGTCATATCCTACGTCACATCGGGCAATTTGCACATGTAATTACTATATTTATAAATTATTGAAATAAATATATACCATTTTTTCACGTAACATAACATTCATGTTAGTTGTCCATAGCAATTAGATGTGCATTTTATACCTCATCATCATAGGGAAGTGTTGAACGTCTTTCTTCTTTTTCTTGAATCGTTAACAGTGCCCTCTTGTACTCTGCACACCATTAATAACCATTAATACTGAATGTTAGAACTACTCTATGTTATGTATTGTATGAAAATTATGGACAAATTCGGTAATCTAAAAATAATTTTTATGTTTTAACACTTACATTTGCTTTTAGGATGTGCCTGGGTTGTATTTTTATATGTATAAACCAAGTATTGCAAGAAAAATATGCTGATCAAGGTCAACTTTCATGATGAAACTTACCAATTTATAAATTGATTTTGCTTCTTTCGATTTTGCTTCTTTTCTTACTGGTGCAGCCAGATGTTTGTCGATGTCATTGTGATGTCGGTAGGTAGACTTGGTGTGGGGTGCGTTTGACGACTTTGTATGGCCCTCGATTGATTGATTACAGTTTTTTTTTGTTGCTGTGCGGGTCATCGAGCTGGTCGGCGCCAAAAACAGATGTCTCCTTCTTTGAGTGGGGGAGGTTGGTGCTGTATTGCGGTTGTGTTGGTCCACCATGGTCAGGTTGTGCTGATTGATTGCGGCCATGGCCTGTTGTTGGGCGTGTCTGATGTCGGTGGCATGTTGATGAAGAGGTTTGTATGTCGGGGGTGACATGTTGGTTATTTGACGTAGGTTTTTGCCATAGATTATTTCTTGTGGCGAGAATCCAGTGGCGCTTGACTTTGTGTTGTTCATGTTACAAATCACGATGGGCAGCATGTCGTCCCATGTGTGGGGATTTGTTTGGCAAACACAGCGCAGAATGTTAGTGATAAACTTTATTTTGCCTTTCTGATCGTCCGTTGGACCGGGGCAAGAAGGGGCTGCTGTACTTATAAGGTCCATTCCCATGATGAGGGCTGATTCTTTCCATACGTCTGCTATAAAGTTGTTTTTTTTTTGTTTTTTTTTTCTTCCAGAAGATATTTTTAATAGCAATAAGTGTTCAATTACAGAATGTTTAAAAATGATTTAAAATTAGAAAAATACCTGATAAAATTACCCCTATCTCTAAGAAGTGTATTAACAAAGTTCAGAGTCTGCAATCACAACCTACCCATAGAAAGTGGCAGATGTGTCAATTTAGAACGTAGTGAAAGAAAATGTAATAAATGTAATATACTAGGGGATGAATTCCACTATTTATTTCAGTGTAACAATTTCAATGATCAATGACTTGCATTGAGTAAAATACGCTTTGTAACACATTGTACATGAGACTTTTATCTGTGGTCATACTTTTCTTACTGAGTGATTTCCCACACACAGCACACAGATGTTTGTTTCCATTGTTCATTTCAAGCTTGAACTAGGTTACATTCTTTCTTTATCATAGGTATGCTCTATGTTACCAGTTTCAATAGTGTTTGGTGTATTTCTCTGCCTCTGTTTTATCATTATTGCTGCCTTATCCAGATAGCTAAGAAAGGCCGCAGTTCCCTCTGGACTGCCTGGTGGCTTAGGCATTACAAGTTCATTTCCAATTCCATTATTGTTATCACCCTTATTCAATTTATTAGGTGTAGATGTCTTTTGCCCTATCATTTCACCATCCATATTTTTAGCCATATCTGTATCATTGCATGTATCTTCTTCAGAGGACATATAATCTTTTAGAGCTTCACGGCTTATATTTCTCACTGTCTCTTCTTCACAAATCTTTGTTTGAACCTTTCTATTTGCTTTTTCCTGCATACTAGTAAATGAACTGTAGTCTATCTCTATCTCTACCTCATGCAGTAGATCATCAGCATTTAGCGCCATATCGGTAAGTATTGCGCCTAGCAAGTTGTTGCCAGGCCAGTAGGTAGGATCTGTACGTGCAGTAATGGCAGGTCCAAGCCCTGTACCCCATCTTTTGTCGCTAGTTGCTTCTACGAAAATTTTATCCTTGTTGTTGACTATGCATTCTCTAAAAGCAGCACACTGCCTAAACTTCTCATATAGAATTACTCTAAATGTCATCTCATTCGCCCTTTCCCATTCATATCGTACTTCATCTTCTATCTGTTTGCTTCGCGTATTTCCTGCGCGAGTTCATGCATATCCGGATCTACGCTCATTCTCCATAATATGGCATGTTCAGCACTTTTGAAATCATCTTTCTCATCAAAGACCTTAATTGGTGTTGCAAAGTGGTTTGACAAGGGGTTTTTGTAGGATCTAAAGACGTACATGTTTTCATTTTTTGGCTTAGCCTGGCACACTTCATCTCCTGATTTATGTCCTATAACACCACACGACCTACATGTCAGATTGTATTTACCATGGTGATAGATTGTTGCGTCATGGCCATCTATCTTTACTACTCTTGGTATAGGATCTCTTGGCTCTATATAGGCAAACCTGTCTCCGTCTTTGAATTGTGTTAGACTTCCGTCTGATCCTCTAATCAGAGAGTATTTAATAGCAGACACAAACACTACATTTAGAGACTCAAGTGATTGTCTAATCACTTCATTCTCCATGTCAAGAGGAATATCCTTGATCGTAATTTTTTCAGTTGCTCGTCCAAAGAGCCCAGCTTTACTTGGATCCTTGCTGTATAGACGGATAAGCCCCCTGTGAGGTTAGAAGCTGTTCTTTGATAAACAGATCTGCTCTGCACTTTTTACTTTTTGCATAGAGCTTCCACACGTTTTTTACTTTTTGTGCCCCTTCCACGTTTTGTGCTCCAATCACCCTTGCCATTGCCTGACATATTTCTAGGGCAGTAATATCCTTGGCAGGTAACTCAGAATATTTTAAATACAATGGTTCAATATTCAATAGCCACTTCAATCACAATTCAAGGCTCGTTTCAAGTTTTAGTCGCACAAAATATCGCAGAGTATAGTATTAATTGTACAATATAGTGTTTATTTTTATACAGTTATTTTTTATCTATACAAACATCATTTTTTTCAAACCTAAGAATATACACGTATTCCAGGTTTATTATATATCCTTATGATACACATAAATATCCTTTGATCTGCTATAAAATGCCACTTCAATCACAATTCAGGCTCGTTTCAAGCTTGCAGTCGCACAAAATATCGCAGAGTATAGTATTATTGTACTCTATATTGTTTATTTTTATACAGTTTTTTATAGTTATTTTCTATCTATACAAACATCATTTTTTACAAATCTAATATATTTCCCACTTGTTAGGTGGTATCAAATAGCCACAACTCGTAGCTACGACTTGTCAACTCGAAAGTACCAACTCACGAAGCGGTTCGAATGCACCATAAGACAAATAATGAATTGGAACATGAAACTGTTAAGGTAATAACAATACAAAATTGTAGTTCAAAAGAACACCAAACGTACAATTTCAAAAGTTATACGGCAATTACATCATGATATGATAAAATCTCAAAAGAAAAAAATAATTTCATTTGAACTGGGTGAAAGACTTTGTATTCACATTCATGTTGTAGATCTAGATAGTTGATAGTGTGGTGAAAAATGAATGTTTAAAAAAAACAGCCAAATTGTTTTATTTTTTGTCCCAAGTGTA
>JAGTTF010000197.1:1041263-1055693 GCA_019095985.1 Streblospio benedicti
AAATAAGCTTGAAAAGGCATGAAGAATAATCAGTTTATCCGTCTCCTGGCTGCTTACACCTGTGCTTGGTGTGTGCTTTGGTATGTTGGTGCTAACAGATACCCTTGAAGCTGTTACAACTGACTTTCAGTATTTTGGCGTGACTAACACTTATGAAAAGTTATCTTCTTGATACAGAAAACAAAAATGTAAAACATTTTATTATTAACAAAACCTTTGATCTTACTAATAAAAAACAACAATTCAAGAAAAAAATATTTACAAAATCTTCTAACTTACAAAAAAATATACTTGAATCACAGATTTTTTTTTGTAAATAATAAATCTAATTTGACCCGTCATGTTAAAAAAACATTTGCACAAAAAGTTTAACATATATTAACAAAAAAAATCTTTGATTAGCATGTTTATCATCATAGGTGTTTTTAAGTTCAAAGTATTAATTCATTTACTAACAACTGCAAGAAAAAAAATATTTACAGAAAATCTTTGAACTTTATAATGCATATTTGCAAAGTGATCACAATCTGCAGCAACGCAATTAATGCTTTTTTCATACGGTTTGAAAGAGTCCCAGAACTTGAAAAATTTTTACCACGTGAACTACACACGTAACCGATCAGCATGTTTATTTTGCAAATGCACTTTCAAATATCTTTGGGCCTTAAAAAGTTTTGTAACAGATCTCACACTGTGCACACGCCAATGTAGTTGAATCACAGATTTTAACATGACTCTACCAATATCACCACCACCAATGTCACCAATGTCACCACCACCAATGTCACCACCACCAATGTCACCACCACCAACAACCCCATCATCATTTCCCGTAACAGCTGGCGCTTCCATATTTACAATGACTTCGCCACCAGCAACAGCAAGTATGCCCGGGTGTTATACTCAAATATATAAAGTACGGCTGCACATGAATACTGTAGACTAGTATCACGTCAATTTTAAATATTGGTGAATAGGTTTACATGTTTAAAACCAGATAGAATATTTTACCATTTTTCATATGGTGTCAGGAGAATCTTCTCTTCCACATTACCCCACCACTCCGCCATTGGATCTCTTTTTTTTCCACTTCAGCATTGAGAGCATCATTAGCAGTCAATTCAGAGACTAAAAGTCATAATTATGGTGCAAATATATAAAGACATGGGAAAAAATCGACAGACTAAGTTTATGCCCGATACTTTTTTATACAATTGGAGTTAGTGTAAAATTTCACACTCGTCTGTATGGACTTGTAATATCAGAATATAAATGATCTGTAAATATTTTAGGTCTTATGCAATATATAAGGCAAAAAGTGTAATTGAACAATAAACGCATACCATTAACTTTGTACAACTGTTACTGAACCCAGGCATTTTACCTAACAAACAAATTTTTTGCACAGAAACCTATATCGTCCCCCTGAAGCTCAAAAATAAATTCAACCAAATTCAACCTTGGGGAACACCCTCCACGTGGGACACAGCCTCGATGTGATCTGATATGTTGCTCGAAGTAGGCAGGTTTATCGAGTTAAGAGGTTCTAAATCAGCTGTTCTTTTTTTTTTACTTATAATTAATAGCAAGTTTGAAGGGAAATAGAAATGAGTTCTACTTATGCCGTGTCTACTTATGTGAGCTCAAGTAAAAAGCAGGTCCCGACTGTATGTTCAACTTTGTAAACATGAGAAATGACATCGACACCTACCTCCACCGTTCCACATCCTCCACAAAGGAAGAGGCAACATCAGAAGCATTGTTTTCTAAAATTGTAACGAGATGTATCCTTTATAAATAATTTTATAATTTTGTAGCATGACCATATTGGCTTCTAAAACCTAACACGATATATCCTTTAGAAATAATTTTATAAGTTCTAAATTTCGTCAATAATATATATCAATTCTTGAGCAAATACTTTCCTTTAAACCTAATCAAGTTCTCATGTGCACAGTTTCATGGAACCTACACCTTTTAACTGGTTTTAGTGTTCATGATGATTTACAAAGTACTTTGATCTTTTTTTTCAATCGAGGAGCGTTGCTATGTATTGAAAGTAAAAAGCAAAAGTAGCAAACCTTTGTGTTGTGCTTTGCTAAGCTGTTTTTTTTCCACATTCACCTCCATCTGTAAAATCAAATAATCATACCATTCACAAATTATGTTACAAACACATTATTTATTGTGTATATAGTTTAAATCGTATGTTACACTTTGTAAAGAATATTAGAAATGGCACTGACACCTACCTCCACACTTTCCACATCCTCAACAAAGAAAGTGCATTCACTGTCAGAAGAGGCAACATCAGCATTCTTCTCAGAAGCATTGTTTTCTAAATTATAAAGTGATGTACATTACAAATTGCGAATAAGTGAAACATTAACGGAAGGCCAATCCAACCCTTGCACTACATACAGCAAATTGGTCAGTATCTTCAGTGCTGCATCAGATAACACGATTCATGATTGAAATTAAGTTAATATAGACTTATATGATAAATCTATTTACAATCTTTTTACAATATTCTACTATACTGTTTCTAACTTAACAAAATTTAGTGTCGGAAATAATAATTACCTTTATCAAAATGATCAAGATGCTTGCCAACTTTTATCATCTTGAGGATGTGCCCCATGTGTTTGTAAAAACTGTTCTGTTGGCGCCCCATGTGTTTGTCATTTGGTGACACGGCTTCAGAGGCATACAGCGTGCTGATTCTGTGTCTGTTTCTTGTCGCTGTCAGTAGTTGTGGGTTTTTCAACATTAGCCATTAAACATAATTTGTTAATGGCTGCCCACCCCCTACGTGGTATTTTGAAAAAGCCTGTATTGGCAAAAAATGTAGGGGTTTGCATTGAGTATGCCTAGATCATCTCGGATTTTGGTATCGGTTAAAATTTCAAGACCACTGATTGTATCCATTGGAAACAAAACAGGGACTAGGTGATTGCCTTTGCCACTTTGGTACGTTATTTTGTAATCATTAAACAATTTTTTATCGTTGATATCCACATTTTCAATATCTTTACAATTTAGCCATACATATCTGCCACTTCTCATCGTTCAAACCATGTACACAATTGGAAGTACATTTAAATCCACCTGCAATAGATTTCTTGATCTACAGAGTTAATCTTGTCACAAGGCTTTCATATTTTAGTTTGATCGTCCTCTTTATCAATGATGAATGAACTCCCCAAGATACTTGGTATTCTTCACAAGTGGTACAATTTCACTTTCAAGTGATACACAAGGAACGTTGAAGATTTTTTAAAAGTTAAGGTTTGAAACACATATATTTAGACTTCTTACCATTAGTGTGACCCATGACATAATGTGATCTGCAAAGTTACTACATATATCCAATAATTTCCTGAGAGCACTAGGGCAGGGAGCCACAACACATGTGTCATCTACATACATAAAATTATTGTACAATATACCTTTAATTTTGTATCCCACATTAGAATTATTCAACAAGATAGAGAGATCATTCATGTACATAATAAATAAAATTGGAGACAATATGCCGCCTTGACGGACACCATTTCTTACTTTGAAGGACCTCGATAGTGGCAACCCTCATCTAATGCATTATTCCTGATTTGTATACCAAAACACCATGAGCCGAACTATCAGAATGTATTAGAATTATCAAAACCAGGCTTCGATTTATCAAAATTTACATAGAAATGTCAAGGTAAGGGTTTCTTGTCACCAGTCTAAAACCGGAGGGCATGACAGACTGTTTATATGTGAAACACGGCAAACAAGCGAGGAACTTTCTGCACAAAATCCGCCTACATGTAGCCCACTACTCATGCCGACAGTTTGTTTGTTTGTTTGTTTGTTTGTTTGTTTGTTTGTTTGTTTTTGTGTGACATTGCCTGATAGAATGTCTTAAATTTTCTGCACATGAACCAGACATAACATGAGGGGTTTGGGCCTTAAGCATATGCTTATATATACATATTAAGTCAATAAATCTATCTAGATGTTACAATATGGAATATTTTTAATTACTTTTGGCTACATGACAATTCCACCCAATCACCAAGAACTCCTATAATATAATGTGATGCAGCACAATTGAACACAAACTATATTACAAAGAAATCAGAACTAATATAAGAATGGTACACTTTTCTTACATATAAAATATTCAGTCACCCATAATTTACATATGATTTACAAATCAAGTCTTTTAGGAGCTACAATTTTTCTCCCATATCTTGAAGTTTTAACATCAGGTAACGGAGGTTCACATTTGGTTTCATTATTAACATTCACATTATTTGATGAATCGTTATCAACCAAATTATTATCCTCAATTTCAACAACATCATCCAAATCAATTTCTACATCATTATCCAAATCAGTTTACATTTTCATCAGTTTTCAAAATGTGATGTCTATTGCTTCTGAATTTACCACGATTAGTCTCAACATTTTTCACATTTTTCGTCATTTGATTCTAAATATTCTTTGAATAATTTCATGGTAGAAGCTGTTTTTTTTTTTTTTTGTTTCCATTTCTTTAAAATGTTTTTATCTCCGATTATATAGTTTGAATCTTATTCACTACAAGTTCTTTTTTTTTTAGGTTGGACATTTTTTTTATTGTATTCTTCTATAATGTTGTCAAACAGGTTGTCTGCAAGTTTTAAAAAATCTAAAATAAGACCTTTAAAGACCTTTAAGACTACCGAAGAAGCAAAATGAGACCTTTCACTAAAAATCAAATCATGCCACTTCAAGTCCATCAGAGATGATTTCATGAAATGGAAAGTGTGGGCCAAAAGGCCCCCCCAGAAATACAGAAAGAGGCCTACACAAGCAAGGTTAGGAAGGCGCATTGAACACGTTACATGTGTTATGCAAATTAGCATTGTAATGTAAATAGAATAATAACATTACATTTTATGAAAATTTTTTAGTCAATAAAATGTAGCTCAAAAGGAATTATGAATTCAATACTGAGGAAATCATGAAGTCAATCTATTAAAGCTTATTAATATATAAAATAAATGATTGACATCACATATGTAAAAATACAAAATGACACAGTAAAAGTAAGTGTTCTTTCATGTGAGTTCTTAGACCCTTTAATCCATTGAATGATTTTTTGACATACATTGCAATTTAACTTGTTTTCATTCACCTCAGGTTCAGTAAGAACCCCTCTCATTTCAATTTCCATATCGTTAGTCCATGTGCCCAAACCGACATTCTTTTATTTTTATATATTTCGCATATCTTGTATTAATTAAATGTGATAAAAGAAAATAAATATCATTTACATCAACGAAGGCATCCTGTAGTCCTTGGGGTCTGCTTTTCTAAGTCGTCCCAGTCAGTGTGTCCCCTGATGCATCTGAGTCGCCGTATATTGTGCAGTAAATCGGCCATTTGTTCTTTTCCATTGTTATAGGGACAGCCAGGTCTCCGTTTATAAGGCAAGTATCCTTATATATTAGGAGCTTCCCTTTCAACCTTCTTTTGCTTCATACTGTCAGATATGTTTGATTTTTAGTTTGATTTGGCGACTGGAAATTATGAATGGGGATGTGTATATTATTTCACCGGCATATGATAAATGCACATGTTTCTGTAGGAATAGCGTGCCTGTGGTTGTTAATCCTGCAAACAGGGAATTCCGTCAGTACCTGAAATACATCCTAGATCTTTCTCTGTTGTTCTGGATAGTATCTTTGATTTTTGTTATTGTTGTTCCATTTTGTTTATTTTAATTGTGAAAATACTACGCGACATTAAATCATTTTATTGATAGCCTATATCAAACTTGGTCACAGGTGTTTCCCTTACTGCACTCAGGTCCACGGATGCAGCAGATTCGCGGTATATTGTGCTGTACATCAGCCCTTTGTTCTTTTCCATTGCTATAGCGACATCTAGGTCTCTGTTTATAAGGCAAGTGTTATTACATATTGGGAACTGCCCTTTCAACCTTCTAATGCAGCATACTCTGTTTGATTTTTAGTTTTACATGGCACCTGCAAATAATGAAAGCTCTTCTTCCGCTAGCGCATATTCCACTGTAGCCAATTTGGCTAAAGGGCTCTCAAAAGTTGTAGCCAAATGCAAAACGTTATAGCCAAATCTAAATTTCAGAAATTTTGATACCATTTAATATTCTTTAAGTAAGAATGCAGAAATGTTGATATGGCAGCTGTTTCAGTCGTTTTTTCGTATAAACCAAGTATTGCAAGAAAAAAATATGCTGATCAAGGACAACGTTCATGATGAAACTTACCAATTACTAAATTCATTTTGTTACAACACGTGCATTTCTTGACGAAGCAGTTCATTGTGTCCCGCGGTTCTTGTCCGGCACTTCTTTAACACGCACATTTCTTGACATGCCTACATGCCTGCATCGATCACTCCGCCCCTTCGTAGGTAAGTTCAAAAGGTCATATCCTACGTCACATCGGGCAATTTGCACATGTAATTACTATATTTATAAATTATTGAAATAAATATATACCATTTTTTTTTTAACATAACATAACATTCATGTTAGTTGTCCATAGCAATTAGATGTGCATTTTATACCTCATCATCATAGGGAAGTGTTGAACGTCTTTCTTCTTTTTCTTGAATCGTTAACAGTGCCCTCTTGTACTCTGCACACCATTAATAACCATTAATACTGAATGTTAGAACTACTCTATGTTATGTATTGTATGAAAATTATGGACAAATTCGGTAATCTAAAAATAATTTTTATGTTTTAACACTTACATTTGCTTTTAGGATGTGCCTGGGTTGTATTTTTATATGTATAAACCAAGTATTGCAAGAAAAAATATGCTGATCAAGGTCAACTTTCATGATGAAACTTACCAAAAATTGATTTTGCTTCTTTATTCGTCCAGCCATTGTGATGTCGTGTAGGTAGACTTGATGTGGAGTGCGTTTGACGACTTTGTATGGCCCTCGATTGATTGATTACAGTTTTTTGTTGCTGTGCGGGTCATCGAGAGCTGGTCGGCGCCAAAAACAGATGTCTCCTTCTTTGAGTGGGGAGGTTGGTGCTGTATTGCGGTTGTGTTGGTCCACCATGGTCAGGTTGTGCTGATTGATTGCGGCCATGGCCTGTTGTTGGGCGTATCTGATGTCGGTGGCATGTTGATGAAGAGGTTTGTATGTGGGGGGGTGACATGTCGCTTATTTGACGTAGGTTTTTGCCATAGATTATTTCTTGTGGCGAGAATCCAGTGGCGCTTGACTTTGTGTTGTTCATGTTACAAATCACAATGGGGAGCATGTCGTCCCATGTGTGGGGATTTGTTTGGCAAACACAGCGCAGAATGTTAGTGATAACTTTATTTTGCCTTTCTGATCGTCCGTTGGACCGGGGCAAGAAGGCGCTGCTGTACTTAAGGTCCACTCCCATGATGAGGGCTGATTCTTTCCATACGTCTGCTATAAAGTTTTGTTTTTTTTTGGGGGGTTTTTTTCAGAAGATATTTTTAATAGCAATAAGTGTTCAATTACACAATGTTTAAAAATGATTTAAAATTAGAAAAATACCTGATAAAATTACCGCTATCTCTAAGAAGTGTATTAACAAAGTTCAGAGTCTGCAATCACAACCTACCCATAGAAAGTGGCAGATGTGTCAATTTAGAACGTAGTGAAAGAAAATGTAATAAATGTAATATACTAGGGGATGAATTCCACTATTTATTTCAGTGTAACAATTTCAATGATCAATGACTCGCATTGAGTAAAATACGCTTTGTAACACATTGTACATGAGACTTTTATGTGTGGAGTTTGATGTGGCTTCTCAAGTTGCTAGCGTCGCTAAAACACTTCCCACATTCACTACACTACACTACACTACTGTAGCTAAAACACTTCCCACATTCCCCTTGAATGGCTTTTCTCCAGTGTGGATTCTCAAGTGAGCAGTCATACTTTTCTTACTGAGTGATTTCCCACACACAGCCCACAGATCTTTGTTTCCATTGTTCATTTCGAGCTTGAACTAGGTTACATTCTTTCTTTTAAAGCCAAATTTACACATTCAGGTGAGCGATATTAGAACCCTTATGGCCTCTTGTTAATAGATATATTTCCCACTTGTTAGGTGTTATCAAATAGCCACAACTCGTAGCTACGACTTGTCAACTCGAAAGTACCAACTCACGAGCGGTTCCGAATGCACCATAAGACAAATAATGGATTGGAACATGAAACTGTTAAGGTAATAACAAAAACGATGTTGGATCTGCCACTCTTAAAAGACAACATCTAGTTAGAAATCATTCCATACAAAATTGTAGTTCAAAAGAACACCAAACGTACAATTCAGTTATACGGCAATTACATCATGATATGATAAAATCCCAAAGAAAAAATAATTTCATTTGAACTGGGTGAAAGACTTGTATTCACATTCATGTTGTATCTAGATAGTTGATAGTGTGGTGAAAAATGAATGTTTAAAAAAAAAACAGCCAAATTGTGTTATTTTTTTGTCCCAAGTGTACAACAATTACAATGCTTTTAAGATATGCTGTAGATTGTCATAAAATCTAAGATTATTTAATTTAAAGCTACTTTTCAAACTTTGATTTTGAATCAAAGTTTTTGTTTTGAAAGTTCTAGCCACTTGAAAACTCTATATGTCAATAATACATGCATGTACGTTTGGGACATCTTAGTTTAGAAAATTTAAAGCATACTCATTCTCAAGTTTTCTTGACTTTAGTTAAATAATCGATTCAGATTTATTTTCAAATTCAGATTTATCTGAATATGATGATGTTTGGTTAAGTGTCTACTGTAACTAAAACACTTGTCACATTCGCTACACTTGAATGGCTTTTCTCCAGTGTGGATTCTCAAGTGAGCAGTCATACTTTTCTTACTGAGTGATTTCCCACACACAGCACACAGATGTTTGTTTCCATTGTTCATTTCGAGCTTGAACTAGGTTACATTCTTTCTTTATCATAGGTATGCTCTATGTTACCAGTTTCAATAGTGTTTGGTGTATTTCTCTGCCTCTGTTTTATCATTATTGCTGCCTTATCCAGATAGCTAAGAAAGGCCACAGTTCCCTCTGGACTGCCTGGTGGCTTAGGCATTACAAGTTCATTTCCAATTCCATGATGCTGCAGATGACTATAAGAATCACATACCTTGTTACATTCACAAATGTAGTAATTTCTCTTGCCATGTTTATTCTTCATATGGTTTGCCATGTCTTGTACACTGCTAGCTTTGAAGCTACATTCATCACAATCTTCAAAAAATGGAATGCTGGCACGCTTCCCTCTTTGTGAAGAACGTTTTCTTTCACCACAGTCTTTGGCATGCTCAGCTAACTCAATGTAAGAATTATGCTGCATGTTGCACTTCCTACACACATAACAGCCATCCACTAATAAATGCGTGCCATTTAGATGTTCAAAAAACTTTCACATATAATTGGTCACATGATGGGGAGTAACTATGAATAATTTGCATTATGTCCACAAGTAAAATTACAATATTAAACATTAATTTTATTTTGTTAATATTCTTACACCTGTATCACTTCATTAAGTTATCATTATATACAAAAAGGTAAATTTCTTTAATATGCTGTAAAATAAACATTATCCCCAGACAAACTGTCCACCTGTCTTATGTGGACAACCTGTCTTATGTGGACACTTTTCACTTCTCCCGCAGGTGTCCACATAAGACAGGTTCCACTGTATACATATTGCACAATATGAAATAAAGGTTAACTTTCCAACATGAACGGTAACGTCTATAACAGATTCACAATCTGCATTCTCCTCCACCGCATGCACAAAGAGCTGTACATGGAAGTGATGCTTTTACACAATAGCATCTACGACAACCCCTTGTACATGTACAACTGACAAGTATGAGAAGTGATTTTTTCACTTCTTCTCTATTACTCAATAATGGAGTCCACGAATCGTTGTCAGCTAACCAACCCCATTCACATGGACTTGGCAAGAGAGGTCTAGGATTAGTGCACTGCTTCTAACAATAGCTTGCTTGATATACTGCACGTTTAATATGCTGTTCAAGTGCTGCTTTTGTCGGTGGAATGTTCTCCATAGTGCGACCTTTTACAGGAAAATCACAAACTTTTCGATAGTACAAATGTTTGCGAGCGAAAGATCATTTGGCATATTTCCAAGTTCCACTAGAACTTCTGTAATGTCATCATACACAGACCAAGTATCCCATGCATACTTTTTTCCTTTTCCATAAAATGCTGTTGTAGTGTCACATCCTGTTACTATCATGCAAATTCATGAATGAAATAGCAGTGGGAGATTTTTTCATGTTTTCTCGATCTCCCACTTGTTCACCTTGTGTTGCTATCTCCCACGGCTGAGATCGGACAAAATTAATGCGCAGAGTATAATTTGCATAAATTTACTATGAAACCGAACTGCTTTACTACAGCCACGTGCAGCAATGCTATCTGTTTATTTACTTCACGTGCTACTAATCCACCTGCTTGTACTGAAGTTGCCCTATATTTTTTTTACTGGTTTACTTGTGCAAGTTTTGACGATATGAAAACATTATAGAGTTTACATTATTTCACAAAAAAGACATTATTATTGTTGATCTATGAATAGTGCTGTGATGAAGTATTGATTACATAAACAAAAAACACATGCAGTAATGGATTACCATTTTATTTAGAAACAAGAAACATGTTTAACAATAAATTTATATCTGAAATATATTATAGGACTAAGTACAGTATAATCAAAATCAAATCGCGAGACATGACACATGTGACATGTCAAAAATTGCTAATGATGATTGTGAACATGAACATTAATGGAACAATTTGTGAAATTTGATGAGGGCATCAGTGCAGTGGGAGGGTAAGGAGCATTACTGCCATTAGAAGAGCTGTGTGTTTGGCTGAAAGTGAATTCTAATGATTGATCAGCATTTGTGACAGTTGCCACCTAATTGACCTCAGTAACAGTGTTGTGTGCCTGAGATTGTTGCCAGCTTTGGATACTCTTCCCTGATACGATATGTGATAGCCTTCGTTGTTGATGAAGGCTAAGTGGATCATAGTTATCCAAAGAGGCTGCGTTCTTATGGCCAGTCACATGACGGCCAATATCTTTTGGCACCATTTTCTCATTTAGCTTCGAAGCCAGGTGTTTTCTATATGAAGTGTTCGTAAGCTTGCGCCCAGACATCTTCGCAGCTGTGGCCATAGATGGTACAAACTTCGAAATACTATTGATACCCAGAGGCTGGCATTTGAACCAATCTTGGCCTTCTTTTGGGGTAAAATGTTTAACTTGTATGTAGAAAGGATCGTTGGATGCTTTATAGTTTTCAGGTCTTAACTTTTCATAAAATTCGTAAGCTGCGACCGGACAACGATCATCTCCAGTTTCAAATGCTTTTGGGTTGATCTGGAAATAACAAAATGTCAAATTGATTACATTCTGCTTTATGTTGTTATGGAGTGACAATGAAGAAGTACATAGAGAAAGTATGACTGGTTTCTTGTATATGTATCTAAACAATTAAAATGAACACTGCATATTTAACTATAATGTATTTCAATGCTCAAATGGATATAATAAAATTATGTTTACCTGTCTTCTGTTCCGTGGATTCTCGCCTGGCCTCGTTTTTGTCTGATCCATCTGATTTTCTGACACTGAGGAAATAAATTTCAAGAATCAGACTCAATTTTGTTGGTGGAATGTCTTCTATTTTCCTGTTTTCTGTGATTGTTTTGAAGTACTCATTTAAGATTTTCATGTTACACAGTGTCTTTTTCTTTGTGTTTTTGTTTTTCAGTTCTTCTTTGAATGTATTTTTCTGCTCTTCAGTAAAGATCATGAACCTGCTATTACTTGTATTCTGAAGATTTTCATTTTCAATCTCCTCTGTAAAGTCTGCTGTCATTTCTTCATGTTCATTTAAACCTTCAATTTGTTCATCATCATTATGTTCAATATATTCATTCAAATTTTCGAAATGTATATCATCATCTAAAAATTCATCAAAACTCAAATTGCTGTAATTTTCATTTGTCATGTCTTCTGAAATATTTTCACCATGTTCTTCATTATTGACTGTTTTGCTAAAAATTTCTTCATGATCTTCCTTCTCCTTATTCTTCACACTGGCATCTTCCTCTCCTCCATCTTTATCCCACTTCTCAACAAACATTTCATCAGTTTCGTTGAAAAATAAGTCAAAATTTATATCATCCATTTCAAAAAGTCGGACTGTATCGTCTGATTGATTTGTTCTTCTGTCTATCATCCACCCTCAGCACAACTCATTTCTAATGTAATGCTTCTAAGCAGCACAACTCGTTTTGCGAGGTGTGGAGCTCCTTATATGGAATGATCCACAACAACAAGTAAAATCTATAAAGGAATGTAAAGGCTTTATATAGTTTTACCGACTGTCTCCCAACCAATTGCGAATGCAATGTTTGCAGCTTGAATGCTGACTTCAGATTACCGGTAGCTTAAACAATAGAACAATTAATTTTTGGAAGTATGTTTTTGGATTTTATTAACTATCTTTTTGTACATTATTTTTCTATAAAAAAATGCGAGTTTAAAATATGTCCTTTAGTAAATGAGTTAATGTGTATGTGTATCGCAGCATGCATAAAGTTTTACAAGTATTACACTGGGTAAAACAAAGCTAAATAAACACCAGCAGCACTGCCTGCTATAAAACCGTTTTACTCCCGCTAGAACTATGTTGCATAAGAGCTTTCTGTGGTGGTGATTTAGCTATAGTCTGTTTACAAGTAGGTTGACGTGATGGTTTTGGACACTTGTTAATATCAATATGCGTAATACGTGGGAGAAATAGGGTATTGCATTTTGTTGGAGTGGGAGATAAGGAAATATCTCACCTCGTGGAGTTGTCTCAGCTCTCGTTCGCTGGCGCTCACTCGAGCTGTGACAACTCCACTCGGTGAGATATTTCCTTATCTCCCACTCCAACACATGCAATACCCTTTTAATCACGAATATTCTTTACACCTGTATCTGAAAGATGTGAAAACAGTTCTTTTTTATTATCATTCAAACGTAAAAAATCATGCCAGTTAGAGGGTATATTTGTTGAAGGAGTAACCCTCCGTCTCATTCCTCGACCTCTTCGTTCACGCTCCATGGATTTTAAACTGTTTGCATGATACTCATCCCAAACCACATCAATCCTATCACCATGTTGTGAAGCAATGTAGGGAATAAACTGCTGTGATGCATACTGTTCAAACGTTTTGACTAGTTCATTAGGTTCGTGCGTTCATATATATTAGTGAGAAAAAAAAGCACGGCATATTACAATGACATTTGCTAAAAAAAGATATTTTCACAATCAACTACCATTATTCATGGATTTGCATAAAACTGTTCAAATGTTTTGACTAGTTCATTAGGTTTCATCATATTTAATAATTGTATTTAACAGAATTTCCATCTGTAACAATAATACACTTTGATTGAGAACGCACAAACATGGTTAGTTTGCCAGATACAAGGGCTTGTTTGATTTTTGTTGGATAGATACATTTAACTATTTCCGACTTTGTTTCGGTCAAGGCAGCCAGTGGGCGTCCCATGTCGTCCCTCGGGTCCCGATGTTTCATATTCATATTCACGTTGAAGAATTCAGATTGAGGTGATGGTACATTGTTTGATTTTGATAGATACACCACTGCTTGTTTCCCTTGTAGAGTTCCCATGTCTGATAATAAAGGTGGTGTACCCTGATTTTCATAAGTGAGAGCTATAGAAAAAAACAAGTTTCTATCACTTTTAAGGCCTTTGATTTTTTCGTCAACTTTTGATGGTTGCTTTTTTCTGTGGACTTTTCATTAAAGGCAATTTATTCTTTTTTATGGTTCCACTCACAGGTTTAGTCTGCTCTTTAAAGCAGCTATACACAAAGTTTTTGAACTGCTCATTGCCTATATCATAGATAGAATTGACTGTTGATATGACAGCTTCATCTGCAATGTCACCTGTGTGTAGAACAATAAGATCTTCACTTTGTTCCAGGAATGGATTTCCTAATTCCTTGAAAGCTTCTATCATAAGTGTTACATTTTCTTTAAATTATTTTCTGGTAGCTGGGAAACTCTTCATGATGGCATCATCTGCTACTTTCTCACCAAAACTGCGTTCATATTCTTCTGTCAGTCTAGCAAGTTCAGGACCCGCTATCATCCAACGCCTCAGTGCATTGGGTGTATCGAATAAGCCCTATTGCACCGCCGTTTCCTTTTACTTTTTGCATTGTTTTGTTCATGTATCTGATCAGTTGCAAGAGATGAGAAGGCCCTCAGATTTGAGACCAACAAACTTACCATCTAGGAACTCCTGGTAAATAGTTGGATGGGTG
>JAGTTF010000197.1:1055793-1070155 GCA_019095985.1 Streblospio benedicti
ACATGAGACGCATTAGTGTTTCATAGAGGGAGCTTATGCAACCGGATGCACGGTTGTAATGTCGACCTTCTAACACTCCAGAAATGGATCCTCCTGCAATGACACCTGATTCAAATGCACAAATCCCGAAGACCAGCATCTGCAAAGCGCTTCCCTATGATTGCCATTAGAGTACACATAGTATGAAATGCTCCGAGTCGAGGTATAATGGCATCAAATCTATTCTGTTTCCACAATATTTCTGTGGTTTTAGCATAGATGGCCTGATCGCAAACCAACACTATACTGTCCAGTTGCAGATTTTGCATAATCTTCAATACCATAAAAGATACATTGAATAAAAGATTATTTCATGTCATAAAAATAACTGAAATTCATTTTTACATGCTAATTTGCAATACTACATGGTTTATAATACAAATATACATAGTATCTTAACATTAAATAGCACTTTGCATGTAAGCAGGAATTGTGGCGGCCATCTTGAATTTTGGAGGCCATCTTGAATTTCAGTGACCATCTTGACAATATTATCATGTGTGCTGAAAACTGATGTCCTGGGCAGTATTAATTGAGGATTATAGAGTAATTGACATATTCTTTAGCATACATGTAGATTTCAATTGGCAAATCTCAAATAGCCTATTAGCTCAACTCGTTGGTTGCCATGGTAATATGCTAATTATCTCAGTAAAGCTGCCACGTTGACACTTCTATCATACCTTAAAATGAAGCTGAGATTAATAGCTTCAAAATGATATATGATAGCATTTGCCCCATTTTTGGTACCGATGATCAAAATTTTAGGACTTGGCTCATGGCCTACATATTCTTCTGTGAGGTATTGTAATTATGGATTCTGACCTGTGTCTGCAAGAACAAATATAACAAAAATGGTGTAGGTTTTAAGAAAACGAGTTCTAAAACTAATTGTAGTGCTGTGTAAATTTTAAGAGATTTGATTTTTCTATCATAAATAAAATTCACAATATTTAGGGATTAATAGCAATACTTTTTGATACAAGCCAAATGACCAATGAGAGGGCCTTTGAGTATCCAGTGTGTTTGTTGTGCAGGTGTTCCCCCAGTGGTGTTCCCCACCCTGGAGCCGATGATTCCTTTGTCACCCACAGCCTCACACAGCTCCAGCCTTGATGCCTCCTTCACTTCCTCCTTCAGTGAGAACAACAACGCCTCGGCAACCGAGTGGTAGCAAGAGCATGGAAAGTAAGAGAACTAGAAAAGAGGTATACCCCTCGAAATTTAGCAACGAACGTTTATTCCTTTAATCAATTTCTTAGAATTATATGTAGAGGACATTTTCTATAAGGTGAAAGAAAGTAATCAGCCATAACCAAAATTTGTATCAAAGAAATCCATAATTTTATACTGGACACAGTAAATCTTCCATTGACAAAATTGCCCTTGGGCCTGTTTGTTAAGTGTGTTCTTTGAATTAATTTCTTCATGTCGTATTTTAGTATTTGTATGAATTTTTACTCTTTGAGAATTTGTATCGTTAAAATTATTAATTTCTGTTAACAATATACATAAAAAGTAAGATAAACTAATTAACCAATTTACATGTCAATAATTTATTTAACTTTATGTACAATAGATGACATAAACTTTAAAATTATCTAATTAAAATAATAGATAAAATTATTGCATATAATCAAAAATAATATTAAAGCTTAAATTATCTAATTAAAAATAATAGATAAAATTATTACATATAATCAAAAAAAGCAATATTAAAGCTTTAAATTCACAAGGATATTGAACAGTCACTTTTATTCCATGGTTCCGGTCGTAAAATAATAAAAACATTGCAAATGCAAGACGTTCACAATATATGAACAAGGGGACCAAGATGGAAGAATTCTCTTGGCTGTAAGGCTTGGTTGAAGTCTGTTGGGCCAGTCTCCGTTCACCAGGAATCCAACTATGTCTGGGCTGATTTCAACTCCTCACAGTTCACTGTAGACATGGAGCCTAAAATGCACTGCAAAGGTAAAAAAACCATTAAAAGTCAAAGTACAAAGAGCATATGTAAAATGTGTCAGATTTCAATTTTTTAGTACTCCACATACTTGTAGTTACTAGATTTAGTACCACATACTTTCTGTAGTTCCTAGATACACAGATCAATCAGTCTGAACAATCATGCTACAGATCAATCAGCCTGTATTCACTAGGACAGTATATAAAATTTTAAAGAAATATCTGAACCTTAAATAGCCTTTAAGAATATATTCAAATCGAATAGGACTGTGTTTACTTCCTATCACCTTTGCCTTTGAGATGATGGGGATCAATTTTTCACGTTTGGTCAGTGAGTGATAATGTGGCAACACTATAAAAACGGAGAAAATATCCCATGAATGATATCCTATGACGTTATAGCAGCAGCACGACTTTTCCTATAGCTTTACAAAGTATATAACAGCAATAAGCAAGAGTGCGTATTCATTTCTGTATTAAATATTAAAGAAAATTGTCAAACCAAACCACAAAAAATTACCGGCGCCATATTGAGCGGGCCACACACACAATTAAAACACAAATATTTTATCCACTTGCAGACATAATTATAGTTGTTTACTTCTAAAATAAGATACATATTCGTGTTACCAATAAATTCACCTTTTGTCATAATTTATAAATCTTTAATAAAAACACATATTTTATATTTTATATATTCTTTTATTTTTATTGCTGATGCGATTTGTACACAGGACACACTGAAGAGGGTTATTGCAACCCCTTTCTTATAAATGGCGGCCAACACCTCCCGATTTAGAGATAAAAGGTGGTTCTACCATTGAATACAGATGGGCCTTATGCAGTTATTAGTAGAGATGGAACTGCCATTACCTCTATTGAGACCAAAGAATCATTTTGAAATGAAATGTCCTTATCCCTGGGCAAAATATTTGTAACTGATGTTTATAATGAATTTCCATCTATTACACACAAGTTTTAGTAAAATGTATTATTGTATTGTATTATATAATGTAAAGTAAATGTATGATATATTACACTTTCAAGAATTTAATATTAATTTATATAAATAAAAGCATGTCATTTTTTTTAACAACCCTCATCTTTAATTTCAACAACCCTCATCATGCAAGAATGGTACTTGTCAACAACCCCAGCCCTCCTCTCATCTGATTACTTTTTTAGGCTAAGTTTTCTGTAACATTCATGTGTACACAATTTTACGAGCTAATACCTATCCAACTCAGCATTAAAGTAAACGTTATAGTGTGTTTACTCAATAGAAAACCAAGATAATACTTATGAATAGGTGGTGACCACCATTTTGGAGACGAGGGTTGTTCAATAACCCTCTTCATGCTCATTATCATAATTTATGCATATGCTGGTTTCAAAGAATCAGCCTTAGTCAAGCGCCCATCATGGTTGTTGCATATTGTTAATATAGCCCTTTCGATAAACGATATGTTAGCAGACAGGTAGGACGATAATAAAGAGCATTATTGTCATCTTGATCTGGGGAGTATTCGATAGATTTCTTAAAATATGTAGAATATTATGGTCTCAAAGTGTGATAATAAGAATCAGCATCAATACTTAGAATAAAATAGAACCTTTTAAGTGCAACCGGCTGGTGCAGGTAACAATATATTTTGATTTTTTATGTCGATGAACTTTATTGTGCTGGTGTACTGTGATTTCGGGTAAAACGCAGTATGTTGCTTTATTACGAGTGAAATTATAGCGTTTAAAGTATGCAAACATGGACTCAAATTCTCCCATGAATTTAGATTTGGCCACGAACAAATGCAGAATAAAATACATATATCACAACAACGACATCACTATATTTATTTCTTAGTGATGATAAAGATTAAATGTTGTAAAATTAAAAAACTGCCAAATTTTCGGGCCTGACGTGTAATTCAATACGATTTCCACCAAAAACAAAATCTCAAAAATCCCTTCTAATAGAAACATATATAAATTTACTTTGAAGCAACCTCTCTACCCCGCCGCCACCCCCCCCCCCCAACCTCACTAATACAATCATTTAGCACGAACAAAGTTCGTTGCTAAATAATTATCGGTTGGCGAATACAACAATTATATGAGTGTGATTGAATTTAAGCTCTTATTTGGAATAGTCTCTTTGATGTTGCATTTGCTGATTTTATTGATTATAATTGATAAATGTCTGTAAGACACAGAAAACAATCAGTGTATAAAATCACCATGTGTCCACAGATTCAATTATCCATGAAACTGGATGATGACGATCTTGAGGCCGGCGATGACACAGACACCGACAACGACCATGCTCTGTCATCTGGCAGCAAGAAGCGCAAGTCGTTGGAAGCAGCACTATGTGATTGAGGCTGAGCAGCTTAGGCGATTCTGCTGGCACAGTGGGATGTACGCATATGATCAGTGTGACAAACTGTTCAGCAAGTAGAGCTCCGCTCGCTTCAGAAAATATCAGCACTCAGGTATGACAAGTGAGTTGTATAGTATATACATGATTTACTGCCTCAAAAATAATTAAACTATTTTCAGGGGGTTGAGTCAGTAAATCATGTTTTAAAATAGGTATTTTCTCTATCAATAGTTGCAAATTGGATTTGCCAGGTTGTCGTTTAACATAGAGGGATGTTTTATATGACACCCACGTACAAGCTTGTTTCAACGGCACGATGATATCTTGTTTCGTTTTGCCACTATGGACGAATAAAGTTTTTTAAACAAACCGCGACCACTGTCCACTCCGTTGAGCGTTTTGTGCAATGTAAGATTTCAAAATGACCGGCTTGACGAGACAAAAAGAATGGCATGACTCTCGTTCACGTAGGTTCAATATCGACTGTCCAATCGGCTCTCAAAACTTTGACATTTTCACACTTTGAGACCCCGTGTAAAGGCCCAGGGGGTATGGACGGGAGTAAAATTACAGATTGTTTCGTTTCTCAAAACGACGATTCCGATGACACCAATTACAAGTGTATAGGTTAAAGACTTCACTAAGTTTGTATACATTGAATAGAAACATTAAAGATTCAAAAAAGCCAGCCGATTTTGATTTTGTCCAAAAAGGAACACCTTGCTCAGACAGTTTTGTTCTTAGTAACTTTGGCACGGATTTGAGCCAAAACTGACTAGTTATACTCTTCTTACTTTGGGCTAGCCTGTGAGTAAAGAATTTTGAGGCGGATCCGGTTTTTTGTGCCACCATGGCAGAAACCATCCTAAGCACGTTTATGGCAATAAATAGACAACCAATGGACGTATCTGAACATTTTACACATTCCCGCATAGCTGGCGCAAGGGCGCACCAGTCTGCACTAATTACAGTCTCATACCACCCATATTTAAGATACTGCATCTAGGCAAAATTTAGCATGACGGCTGCACATTGAGTATTTTCTCATACTTTAGTAATTCAACACTAACCATAACATAAGGATACAGGTCAATATTGGGTGTTCCAAAATAACACTTTTTTTGAGTAGGCTTTAGTACATTTCACCATAGTTGACCCCTTGACTCAGAAGTTTGCTGATTTTTTTTCAGATTTTTTGGACCATTTTTTAAGTCCCTTATGGGCGTTTGAAAATTCACCCCAAGGTCCTGGGGGGATGCCTATATGAAAATATCCAATTTTGTAGTAGAGACTTCATAATGGTTTTATTTTGTGCAGACTAGTATGCTGAACAAATTTTATAAATAAACATATGCTCTAAAATCAAATCTTCATGGGGTTTGGGGGGTAATACATGGGGGCTCAGAGGGGGGGCGAAAAGCTACATTATATCAATATTTTCCGTCCTTTATTATGGAGATGCCTTCTTGAACACAAATGCATCCCCTGTCATACCAGATGGTTCTGGGGCATCTCAGGCAAGGGCTCTGTGTGAGGTAACCGACGACTGGAGCGTTCAAAATGCCATTGTGGGTCAGGTATTTGACACCACTGCTTCGAATACTGGGCGTCATAAAGGAGCGTCGTCAAGACTTGAAGTCTTGCCTAGCAGACCAGTTATATGGCTAGCATGTCGCCATCTTGTTGGTGAATTACATGTATTTGGGTTACAGTGCTTGCCGTGGACCAGAGTTAACCAAAAGTCCAGAAAACCAACTATTCAAGCGATTCCATGCATCCTGGCCTAATTTAAACACTGCCCCCAATTCTCTAGCTTTGTGGGCGTGCCAGCAAACCAGCATGATTGGCAGTTCCAACATGCTGAATCAATTCTACTGTGGGCTAGAGAGATGATGCTCAATGGAACATTCCGTCAAAGAGACCACAGGGAATTTGACAGTGGCCTTTCTTGGTGGCGTTGTTCAACGAACCTGTTCTAATGGCCGTCCACCAGTAATTGGTTTCCGAATGCGAAAACCCGGATCCACCAACCAAACCCGTTTCATGGGCATTGCACTACATGAGCTGAAGATAGCAATGATGCACAGGCAATTTGCACAGACAGCCGTGGGGAGACAGCAGTTAAAGGCCCTTTGTGAATATTTGGTGCTGATCCATGCCAAATATTTCCTCCAAGCAAGGTCTGCAATATCTGCACCGTGACTGGATCAGCTTTTGTGGACAGATCTCCACACTTACAAAGTCCTATACCCTGCTGGCTCCCTGGGGGCAAATATGGCTGATGCTGCACTGGTCATTGTAGTAAGGCACACATGGTACTTAACTCAAGAGCTGGTAGTTTTTGCCCTGTGGGATAAGCAGCTACCTACCAATGTGCGACGTGCTATGGCACGGAAACTGATAGAAATGAGCCCACCTGCAAACTATCAATGGCAAACAGGAAAACCAGTGCTTCCTGATAATTTCCATAGGAGGTTTCAATTGAGTGCATTAGTAGGGCAGCGCTCTTGGTTCCTCTTCCACCTCCTGGATGCTGGCACAGAATGGCTTCACAGACCTGTAAGGAGCTGGGAGGACTGCTCAGAGTACAAAAGAGTTGGGGAATTTCTGGGTGATTTGAGTGTTGTGAATAATGCCACAGAGAGATGTGTGAAGGACATCACTGAGTATGCAGAAATGGCACAAGATTCTGCTCAGAGAGAGAGAATCCTTTTGGTGGTCAATGATCACAGAAATGTGTTTCAAGAAAGAAGGATGCCCTTGCCCAGATTAACCCTTAGCAGACTAATAGTAGTGTCATGTTATATTGTGTATATAGATATTGAAACATGCACAGGATGTTTATTTTTATTATTTGTGTGATGTTTATTTTTATTGTTTGTGTGCTATGTAGGACAGAAAATATTGATATAATGTAGCTCTTCGCCCCCCCCCCCCCCACCCACCCCCCCCAATGAGCCCCCTTGTATTAGCCCCCAAACTCCATGAAGATTTGATTTTAGAGCATATGTTTATTTATAAAGTTTGTTCAGCATACTAGTCTGCACAAAACAAAACCATTATGAAGTATCTACTACAAAGTTGGATATTTTCATATAGGCATCCCCCCAGGACCTTGGGGTGAATTTTCAAACGCCCATAAGGGACTTAAAAAATGGCCCAAAAAATCTGAAAAAAAATCAGCAAACTTCTGAGTCAAGGGATCAACTATGGTGAAATGTACTAAAGCCTACTCAAAAAAAGTGTTATTTTGGAACACCCGCGCAGCAGTTTGTCACAAAGCCGCTGATGTGAATAGACCTCTGTGTGCTGTGATTATCTCAAGAGTTTAGAATCTCTGCACCTGAATAAAATGAACACTTGTTTGCTCTCAGGATAATAGAATTAATCAGGATTTTTATTCAAACTTCAGGTATGTGCAAAATAGTTTGCTAGTTTAGCTTATTTTATTGTGATACAGAAAATCATAGCTTATGCGATGGTTTGAGGGCCATGAAAAGTGACATAGGCTGTATCAAAAGGCCCTCTTAATTATTGGAGGTTGCTCTTATAATTCGTTTCATCAATACTCCAATTAAATATCTGTTTAGTTAATCTTTGCTCAACAATACTTAGTTAAATCCTTGTTTATTGAATTCCAGCCTAGTACGATACTGAAATCAATAATTACTAATAGTTACCATTTATTCCAAGTATTAGGATTATTGTTCATTAATCGAATGCAAGCAGCAGTTGTTGGGGCTATAGGACTATTGATAAGCTCCATATTGCTATCGCCAAAAATCCAGTGACCTTTCAAAATACGCATCTCTCGTGTTTCAGCCTTGAGTAGAAGTTGGCTCATGTGCGTGGGGGAGAACGACTCCCTGAGGCGCTCCTTGTCTGCTAGCTGCCACAACAGCCCTCCAGCCCCTGCTCGGGTGCTCCGTCCTCCACCGCCGTTCACAGCTTACACCTCAGGTGAACACTCACGGCTCACTACGCCAATACACTAGAATCTCTCCAATTAAGACCACCGCTCTATTGAGAACATCTAAGCCAACTTTTCACTGTCCCAAATCTTCATACCGTTACCAAAATAAACCTCTGTATAGAGACCACCCCTCTATTGAGACCACCTAACACCAGTGCCTGAAAACGAACAGCGCCATGAGCAATTTGCGCATAATCTTAAAAACGGCACACTTTGGTACAGATACAGCGGGCCGGCCGGCGAAACCCATTATTGGTCGTTTCGTTATCACAGTCTCACTATCCCCCATTGGCCTCAATACGTTATTTGTCTTTCCGCTGTGATAGTCTTGCAATCCCCATGAGTTATATATTTGTACTACTGAGCATGAGGACTGGCACACGGAAACATGCTTGTGTATATTTTTCACATCAAAAAATAAGTAAGTTATTTCTAGTTTCTGGCAACTATTCGTAATAGATTGGTAGAATAACGTTATTAATAGATTATACATCACTATATTTGAGAATGACAATCAACAAATGCGATATCCAAAGATTTTTTTTTTTATCTTTATTTTGTTTGTCAGCACATTTATGATATATTAGGTGCAAAAAACTAACACTTAGTAACAAAATATTTATTCTACTGAGATTCTACCAATCAAATATCAACCTAAAATCAGATTTTACAGATCTGTCGCATATTTTGTACATGCTAGCAATTGAAAAAATACAACATTTTTGACCAACCAGAATCATGTTGATATGTTACATTGAAACAACCAATATATAATCATAAAGCTTTATGTTCTAAGTTTGGGGGTACATTCACATACAGCTTTAACACAGTGTTTGGATTCTTACATTTTGAATCAAAGGATTCACCTGTACATTTACAATACATGCAGCAAGTAATGTTCATTTTTTCCTGCATGAGCATCGCATCGTAGCACGGGACACCCTAAAACGCAGAAAATGCAGAAAATGCAGAAAGTGCAGAAAATGCAGAAAGTCATTAATAATGTACTGCACATCTTTATGGACAGTATTATTTGTAAGTTAGCATATTCTACATGCACGAGCAATTGCTAAACACTGTAAGGTGTCATTTGTAAACATTATGACTAGAAACTTACATTGTAAAGGTAATGTTTATGAAATCCAATGAACCTGCACTGTCAAAACTGAATGTGCAGAAAATGCAGAAAGTGGAAAATGAGCAGGATAATTTGTAAGTTAGCATATTTTGTATATATCAGCAATTGCTTAACACTGTAAGGGATCATTTGTAAGCATCATGACTACTAAATAGCGTAGAAAAGGTATACTTTGTCAAGTCCATTGAACCAACACTGTCAAAATTGAATTAACAGAAAATGCAGAAAGTTGAAAAAAAGGACAGTATTATTTATAAGTTCGTATATTCTACATACATTAATTGCTAAACACTGTAAGGTATCATTTGCCATTATAAACATTATGACTAGAAACTAACATTAAAAAGCAAATCTTTATGAAATCTAATGAACCTACACTGTCAAAACTGAATTTGCAGAAAATGCAGAAAGTTGAAAATGGATAGTATTATTTGTAAGTTCGCATATTCTACATATATTAATTGCTAAACACTGTGAGGTATCATTTGCCATTATAAACATTATGACTAGAAACTAACAATAAAAAGCAAATCTTTATGAAATCTAATGAACCTACACTGTCAAAACTAAATTTGCAGAAAATGCAGAAAGTTGAAAATGGACAGTATTATTTGTAAGTTAGCATATTTTATACACATGAGCAATTACTTCACACTGTAAGGGATCATTTGTAAGCATTAAGCATACTGACTACTTGCATAGAGAAGGTTATCTTTATGGATCTGATGAAGCTATACTATCGAAACTGTGAATGTGCAGAAAAAGGAAAAAGTTGAAATTGAAATGAAGACATTTTATTACATAAATCATCATTGAAATTCTTTTTTATAATCTTTTTAAAACATTGTAATTGTATTACATATAAATTTGTAATTGTATTACATATAAAACACATTAATGCATAATGTTGGAAAAAAGAAAATACATATATTTACTACTCAACAAGTAGATTTGGGTATTTTTGTATACATTATTTTTAAAATTCAAAAGTTTAAATAAGATGCATTTTTGATACACAGAAAATCCACAGGAAAATATTTACAGTTCAATCAAAAGGGTTAAAGAAAATGGCGTCATACATACATACATAAATATTCCATAGTAATCTTTTTTAACATAAAATGTTTTTAAAACAGAAACAAATCATGTTAATGCCAAAAGACCTTTTTGAAAAAGAAAATACAGATATTCACTACTCAACCAGTAGATTTAAAGATACTGGTATTTTTTTTTGTATACATTTTTTCACAATTCAAAAGTTCAAGTAATATACATTTTGATACACATATGATTGCCTATGATATGATTGCATGTGAGCGATGTTCCATGTGGGATGAGGCAGCCGGGTGCTCATTCATCAAAGACAAGTTTTCTCCTTTCTTTGTCTTTTTTGTTAACACAAACCGGTGCAATTCCAATTTTTCATGTTTTCTGCCACAACATTCTGGCAGCATTGGTGGAACCATTTGAAACAGCGCTCACATGCAATCATATCTGACAGTTCTTGTGGCAGCCCACAGCAATATGGAAATAACTCTATAGTCTCATGATACACATGGACTTTATTTGGCATACTCTTTACTTGTGGAAATAGGAAAAATGACCATTTACTAAGCACTTATATAAGTGTTCTCTCTCATTTTAGATTCATCAAAAGTAAAATTTTTGTGTAACAATATTTTTAAGTTCTCCTTCACAAAATTGTACAACATATGCAATTGCATACAAGCCGCAATTAACCCCAGGGGGTTTTGTTCAGAAAAAAAGCTGGCGTAATGAACCTTAATCTGTCACACTCGAAGCCATAAATTTTTGCCAGCTGAATTTTGACACTGGTGGACAGTCGTCAATTACATAAACTGTCTAATACTACAACATCAATTTTTCCACCTTGTGGGGTTTTATCACAAAATGGCATTAGCCAGTGTGCTTCACCATTGTGATGAATTTGACAAGAAGGCCCCCTCCTTGATTCAAATTGTCTCGATACATCATAGTTCCAATAATTTTGTACATCGTTAAATACAGGGACCAAGAGTGTCGACTGGAATCCATTAATGTTAGGGTATTGCTTGTGCATTATAATGTTGGTTGCAGCCATTATTTTATCAATTAGCATTTTGTTCATTAGAATGTCATTTGTATCATCCATATTGAGGTTTAAATGTTTCATCCAAAGATTAGATGAGGGAAACGAGAGAACATTTTGTGTATTATCTTTTGTAAATTTGACTTGCTTCTGAGGGGTTTTTGGGTGTCTCTCCAATTTAGTTCTGAGGATACTCTTTGGCAGTACAGGTGTCTATCTGGTGTCAAATGAGTCCATCATGGACTGTGCCATAGTCAGGGGCAGGCGAATAGTCATAATCCATCTTTTGCTGTCCCTCCAATTTAGTTCTAAGATTGCTCTTTGGCATTACAGGTGTTGATTTGGTGTCAAATGAGTCCATCATGGACTGTGCCATAGAGTCAGGGGCAGGCGAATAGTCGTAATCCATTGGACGGGTTTTTTGTGCCAGATTTTTTATCTGCACGCTTTCGTTTATTCTTTCTAAGTGTTGTTAAATTGATTCTTTTTTTTCATTTTCTGGAGCTTTGCCCAGACTGGGCCAAACTGCTGTTATGTGGAATGGACTGCTGTTATGTTAGAATTTTTTTGGTGTACTTTGGCCAATTGGTGTATCCATTAACAGATCTGTTGATGTATTTGGATGTATTGGAGTTTCCGGTATAACTTCAATTGATGAAGATGAATGATGAATTGATGAATTTGCAATTGTCTGCATTTCTGGTTCATGTGTATGTGTGGCCGGAGTAGGAGGTATGATTTCGATTGATGAAGATGAATTTGTCTCTGGTGGCAACTTAGCGCCAGATGTTTTTATGTACTCCACAATATTTTCGGGATTTATTACTATATCCATATTTTGAATGTCATGAACACTTACAGAATGCTGATGAAATGTACTTTTTAACTTGAAGTTACCGACTCCTGCCTTACCTCGGCTAATTTCTAAATTAAAATACCTCTGCAGATGCCACAAGGTCAGCATAACGCAATCTGCAGGTCTTCTCGTCCATTTTTGAAGACTGTGAAGAACTTTATTCATACTCTCACACATGTTATTTGTTATTCCAGAAAGAGTATTATATATTCCATATTTTTCTAAAATCCAGCGACCAGAATGATTTTGAATGCTGTCTTTTAATTCTTTATCAAAATAACAAAGGAAGCTATAGCTCCAATCAAGTTTTAGTTTTTGATACTGGTTTAAAAATTCATCTTCACTTTTGGTTCTCAGCAATGTAGATATGTGATCAACATAAACACTAATTTCATCAGAATTGGCTTTCAGTTTGTTTTTTAAATGAAATCTCACATCATTTTTTACATGATTCCAGCAATAACACAACTGTATATTAGAAACACACTTTAAACGCATTGCTTATACCGGTGCGCAACACCAGAGCAGCAGCTTTACCGAAGATACCCAGGAAGAAGTCTGTTGCCATGCGAGCTCCGGCGCCTGTAGCCACACCTGTACCAGCCAGGCACAGTGTGATGCAGGCCCTCTTCAAGTCGGGTGAAAGGGCTCGCTACCTCTTCGCCCGGCTCCAGCAACCAGTCCGTCCGCCAAGAAGTCGATACTTTTCACTTGTTTCGTTTAATGTGTAGTTCCCACGCAGGTAGGCTATACCCGCAAAAGCGGTGTAGTCCTAACTCCGTGAACTGGGGGAGTGTGTAACGAAACTAGTTCTTGTTAGGTCTCCCAGTGCGCGAGGTTGCAGCAACCTCGCAGAGTATAAAGTAGTCATAAGTAAGTTGCACTGGACTAGGTTTATTATCCCCTTGTTACACACACCTTGTTGTTGTTCCTTCTTAAGTCCACTGTAGGATTAGGGACTCAGTACACTATAGTACTGAGACCAGGCCATTAGGGGCCTCAGTTTCCTTGTAGACGCTAGTCGGATAGCACGTAGGGCTGGTAACCTATTCCTTTGGGGATAGGCCTTCTACATATCTGACGGGGCTAGCCGGGTGGCGAACCCCCTCCCGCGCCTGGGACCACGTGGCTTCGTAAAGGGGACGCCCTGATCGCTGCGTGTCAGCACCGGTGCGAAGTCCCTCCGCTGCGTAGGGGCCTGTCGTGAAACCCGGTTAGTCACCAGGCACTCGCCAGTACGCTGGACGGTGGCCTGTACGTGGGGTACCAGTTAACACAACGAGGAGTAGTAAGGGAACCAACATCGCCAAGGGATCAGTCGCCAGTCGCGCGTCCCTAGCCTCGGGCTAGTGGCGCCGCGAAGTCAGCACAGTCGCTGCCCAGGGACCTTCGCAGGTCGCACTGGCGCCGCGACCGATTCCACTTTGTTTACAATTGCTAGCATGTACAAAATATGCAACAGATCTGTAAAATCTGATAATAGATTGATATTTGATTGGTAGAATCCCAGTAGAATAAATATTTTGTTACTAAGTGTTAGTTTTTTGCACCTAATATATCATAAATGTGCTGACAAACAAAAATAAAGATAAAAAAACGTGTATCACTATACCTTTTATTACTTTGACCTTGAGTGACCTTTGACCCTTAATCCACTTCATTGAACATAATCGCATAATGTAGCTGAATCTTAAGCTTCAATTTGAATACTGTAAACAAAGTAGCTGAGACGTCTGGAACATCCGGTACCTTCTGCCACGGGATCATCAGGGAACACTTGTGCCTCGGCGGGGCGACACTCCCCCAGGGCTCACCCCTTGCAGGCGGGCCCTGGAGCTGCACTGCAGACGTTCCTCAGCTAGACACTCCTCGTTGTGTTTCCTCGACTACCATGCACCAACCTGCCGGGACCACCGGTGGTCCTT
>JAGTTF010000197.1:1070255-1082932 GCA_019095985.1 Streblospio benedicti
TACTGTCTTTATTGAAAGCAATGACAACTCTGTAAATGAAAACAGAGTAAACTTAAGATACTGTTAATGGTATATATATACAATAACAATTAGTGAAATAGAATAAACATTAAATATGAATCAACTTACAGCATAATAATGTCGGATGCACTCTATAGAAGCACATTATGAGAATGAAACATGAGGATAAATATAATACAGTACAATAGCTATATAAGTATATCTATAATGAAAATGTAGTACAATCATATAACACATTTATACTCAGCGAAAATACATCCTTCTATCCCCCCCGAGATTTTAGGTCCTTTAATGGAAGGTTAAAATTTACTATGTAGAATAAACAAGAGTCATCTAATTGTCTGGGAAACCGCTCTAGATGGAACACGATTTACGCAAGATCTCCATGAAGTTGTAATATCTCTGGTGATTCCACTTGAGGAGATGAATCATGAGTACAATCAGACGGTTGATCTGACTGTTTATCTGACTGTTGACCCGACGGCAATCTGACGGGCTGATCAGGCGATGTTTCTCATGCATGTACGTTTGGGACATCTTAGTTTAGAAAATTTAAAGCATACTCATTCTCAAGTTTTCTTGACTTTATTTAAATAATAGATTCAGATTTATTTTCAAATTCAGATTTATCTGAATATGATGATGCCTCTTAGAATGGAATGCATAAATGAATTAAAAAATCATGTATCATTCAGTCTATTTTGTACACCAGGGAGAATGTTGTTGCAGTGTTTTAGACACTGGCTAAGACCCAATTTATTGCGCCAGACCATCACTCCATCCGTCATTCCCTCCCCGTCTCTGTTTGTCCGTGTGGGTTTGTCTTGGTGCTTGTCTCTGTTTGTCCGTCTGGCTGTTTTGTAATCATGTCAGTGAAAATTGGTTCATTACTATCTTTATGTACAATTGAAATAATGTGGGCTGTGACACCACTACCACCACTACCACGTCTACCACCCCTTCCACCCCTTCCCCTAACAGATTCACAACCCATACCCTCACTTTTTCCCCGCCCCTTCCCACAGTTTTTGTTCGCTTTCCCCTCCCTTTTCCCTTAACTACATTTGTCCCAATTGTGTTCATTAGTTCTATTTGTTTTCGCACTAACTTCCTGCTCTCCTCCTTTTGTTTGATAGTCTGTATTGTTTTCTCAAGGTTGTTGTTGTTTCTGCTGTTGTTGTTGTTGTCGTTGTTGTCGTGGTCGTTGTGGTTGTCATCATCAATGATCATAATGCTCTTGTTTGCTTCTGAAACGTAAAACAATATTATAAATATTCAAAATTCCAAGGATAGAAATTTATGTTAAAATAAATTAAAACTATGTTTAATGTGCTAATATCTAATACTTTACCAATATGATTTTTAGTCTTTATGAACAAAAAATATCTTAAAGTGCTAATTATCAAATAATTTACCTATTTGGTGGTTGTTGCCGTTGGTGCTGCTGCTCTGCTGCTACTGATGCTGTTTTCTTGCTTGATGGCTGTCAGTTCTGAAACGTTTTAGCAATACTATAAGTATGCAAAATTCCAAGTATAGACATTCTTGTCAAATGAAAACAAACTATGATTAATGGCTAACTATCAAATAATTTACCTATTTGCTTTTAAATAGTGATTTTGGAGGTAGCTGCATCAGACTTTTTGGACTTTTTCATTGGTTCTGAAAAAAGAAACACACAACAATATTATAGATATTTTTATTTAGTAAAAGGGAATTTTGTACAACACACATCATTTGTTAATAAATAGTAAATGTTAACAACACTTACCAATTTGCTCAACGTAGGAGCAAAGTCCATGTTTGCAGCTACCTCCTTCACTTCCATAAGAAGTTCAACTGCTCTGCTTGTGACGGACTCCTCCCCTTACATTTCGGCCATCTCTGCGGCTATTTCGGCCGCACGCATTGATGACAGGGCACTTTACAAATGCCCCTCTATTGTTGGAGTTGTTGGAGAAACTCGATTCCTGAGAGCCATGTCTGTAGAAATGAGGAAAAATTGTAGTTGCATGCTCTTTTATTGTGAAAGCTGCCAATGAAAAATTGAGGAAAGATTAAATGGCTGAAATAACCAAGGCAACGTAACAATTGCATTAGCAATAGCAATTTCATTAGCGACAGCAATTAATTGCTTTTATTTTTAAAGAAAAGGGTCCTTATGCAAAGTTCAATTAGCTCCTAAGATCTAGATCTTAATCAAAATGATGTATATTGATCATCAAATCAAATTCAAAAGACATAATTTTGTTAAATTAAGAAATGCGCTTAAGTTTTGCAAAAATTTTGCCGCTATAACAATATGTCAGATTTTTACACAAGATCGGGACGACGCAGCCTTGATGACACCTCTGGAATCGTAACTTTGAGAAGCTGGAAGGAGCAGGACTATTTTCTTGCTCAAGGTCCACAGTCGATTCTTGTTCAAGGTCCACAGTCGATACGCCATCTCCTCATCCACCTGCTGCTTTGTTTGACATCGAGCCATTTTTAATAATGATCAAATTTAAAACCTGCAAAGTATCAGAAATAGCTAATATAAATTTACATACAGGCACCCTTCCAATTGCTATCAATCCCACCAGTCACATTTACACAATACAGTCATGTATCAATTACACAGCATCTGCCTTTCAAATCACCTCCCACCAGTCTCACCACACACTCCAGTCATACACAGTATATTGCACGAAAAGCACCATATGTTTATAATTTTACAATGCAATTGTATTCTTCTTCATTCTGTTTCATGGCATTCTTTTCCTTGAAACTACAAATCAATTCACTAGTGGCAACTTTTTCTCATTATTGCCTTCTACTCCATATCTTCTTTGTGAAATTGGGACAGAGTTCAGATTTACTGACTCTACATCGCATGTGGCCTAGAGCAGTGTTTAGTCATTTAGCGACAGAGTTCAAATTTACTGACTCTACATCGCTTGAAACACATTAATTTTGCAACTACCACTACAAATTCAATTCCCAGTCCATAATTGAAGATATCACAGCTGGCTGTGCGATCAGCAGAAGACCCCCCAGCCATAATGTACAATAAATAACGGTGTTTGTTCAAGGTACCATTTTCACATTCATAAAACACATTCACTTTTACACGTTCATTACATTCATACAAACACTGTCACACTTTATTTCACAATCACCCTACAATAGATAATAAATAAATAGATATATATCTTTTTACTGCTTCACTTTGCACAATCACACTGAACATACAAAGCACACATCAAACAAAACAATATTGGAACACTAAGAGTTCTATCACATCACAGAATTGTTTCACTATATTATCATACAATGACGAGATCATGATTTCCAAATCCTCATATAGTGCGACTTCATACAAATTGTCATCAGACTTATATCAAGATGAAGTATCAACAACAACGATGTAAAACTTTTTGCCTTCTAATAGATACCAGGTTTCTTTTTTTTTTGGCCTTTGGAGCCTTGATATTAAGTTTTTGTTCTTTCAAGCATTCATTGCTTTTCTTATCAAAAGATGGCGATCTTCGCGTGATCAAATAATCGTAGGTAACGGCATTGCATGGCTCATATGGTTATGGCTGGAATAATGATCACTGTCTCAAGATTTCTTTCCCCTGAAATTTTTTGAAATTCAAATGTTTAATCCACGAATTTAAGCTGTGATGGCCTTTTTGTTTTCCCTCCAGTTTATTTTTAGGCACCTGCTGTGAAACAGCATGTGAGCTTTTGTATCACTCATTGCCAGTCAGTCCAAGACGCCAGTCAACAGGTTCATATTTTTTCTTAATAACTTCTTCAAATCACAACTTATTTGCCTTCTTGCATTTTATAATTGTGTCCAAAAGCTTGTCTCCTTGTCCAACCCAACAGTCGATATGGGTATCAATATGCATAATACTCATCCACCCCACCTCGTGCTTTATCTCCCACTTAATATTCTTTACACCTGTATCTGAAAAGATTGAAAACAGTTCTTTTTATTATCATTCAAACGTGGATTTGTTGAAGGAGTAATCAAATGGATTTTAAACTTTTGCATGAAAAACCTGCAAATCCTATCACCATGTTGTGAGAAATATAAACTGTTGTGATGCATAAATTTAAGTTCATTTGTATGCTCAATATAATTAGGGAAAAAAAACAATGCAGATATGTTTGCTGATTTTCACACCAACCACTATTTGGTTAAACAGGGAACAAACCTGGATTAATTATATTCGACTAAAGAGGATGCCAAACGTGCACGGGTTTTTGGTATAGAAAAATTAAAAGGGTCTTTTAATAACTGTATTTTAACTTAGGACTTATTCACAAAGGTCATTTTGTATCTGATAATATATATGAACGCATCTAACACACTATTAGTTTGCCAGATACGGAAGGGCTGGCCCCTCGTGGGCTGGCTCTATTTGTGAGGTTGATTTTGTTGACAGATTCCAGCCTGGGCACTTGGCTCTGGAGGCTTTTCATAAGTGAAGAATTCATCAAGATCACCACTGCGTGATTGGCAAGCAATATAGAGATTAGAAAACAAGTTTCTATCACTTTTAAGGCCTTTGATTTTTTCGTCAACTTTTGATGGTTGCTTTTTCTTTGGACTTTTCATTAAAGGCAATTTATTCTTTTTTATGGTTCCACTCACAGGTTTAGTCTGCTCTTTAAAGCAGCTATACACAAAGTTTTTGAACTGCTCATGGCCTATATCATAGATAGAATTGACTGTTGATATGACAGCTTCATCTGCAATGTCACATGTGTGTAGAGCAATAATATCTTCACTTTGTTCCAGGAATGGATTTCCTAATTCCTTGAAAGCTTCTATCATAAGTGTTACATTTTCTTTAAATTTTTTCTGGTAGCTGGGAAACTCTTCATGATGGCGTGTGTCATCATCTGCTACTTTCTCACCGAAACTGCATTCATATTCTTCTGTCAGTCTAGCAAGTTCAGGACCCGCTATCATCCAACGTCTCAGTGCATTGGGTGTATCGAATAAGCCTATTGCACCGCCGTTTCCTTTTACTTTTGCATTGTTTTGTTCATGTATCTGATCAGTTGCAAGAGATGAGAAGGCCCTCTCAGATTTGAGACCCTCAAACTTACCATCTAGGAACTCCCGGTAAATAGTTGGATGGGTGATATGTAGTGATGACATGTCACGGAGGTGGACAGATAGCCATCTTGCATAGTGTACATGGTCAAATGCAAACATCCAAGGTAATAGTTCTTTGATAGTTTGTATGTACAGTACAAATTTGCTTTCCCTGATGGACATCACAAAAATCAATTCCAACCTTTCTAAATGCAGCACAATGTTCCAATATTTGAATTGAGGATGGATATTTTCCTGGTGTTGTATCCATTCCTCCAAAGGCATAGCCTCATCGTTTGAGTCTGAGGTGTATTCCTCATATGCTTGCCTCTGCAGAATATACAGTGCTGTGGCTGTAACCTGGTGGGCATAGCGTGTTTTCGTTACATGTGATACATCCTCAAAGGACTCTGCACTTCCTATATTAGCAACATTAGCTTTAGATAGTAGATATGCCCAACCACTATCAGCCACCCAGTCACCTATCACATTCATCATTGCCATTTCAATGTGGAGGCCCTCCATCATGTTTTTTTATAGATTATAAAATAAAATAAATAGTATTTTTAGATCCCCATATACATTTTCCTTAGTTATTTACATTTTTGAGGCCCTAATATGGATATTTAAGGAGATATTTGCGATTTTCTCTATTTGTGACCTCTGACCCTTTGTTTGACCTTGTAGGAAGGTCATAGGGAGAAATGAATGATATTTTTGAAATCCTCATATGCACTTTTCTATATGTCATTTATATATTTACATACCCTAAAATGGATATTTAAGGAGATATTTATGATTTTCCGTATTTGTGACCTTTGACCTTTTAAACTGCCGGTTTTGACCTAAAATCGCCGGATTTCAGCTTGGGTCCATATCTGGTGTTATTCAGCATGGTTCAATGCATACATATACCAAGTTTCATGCTTCCACTCAAAAGTGCATGATGCACCTGAATTTTGACCATTTCCTCTTCCACTAATTGTATTCAATCTTTTCAGAGTATTTAACAACACCGTCCATAATCAAGCTAATTTCTAAATCATGATACACATAATTTTCCTCTAACTGAAAAAGATTTCCTAACTTAACCTAAAATTTAGCGACAAAAAATCTAAAAATCTACTTCCCATCAATGACTATGGAGTTCACTATGCACCAATCTCCTGTTTGACCAAGAATCCATTCTTTTTCATCAATCCGAAATTATTTATTACCTATGAGATTTTATAAAAATCAATTCTAAAAACTCTGTGTTAGGTGATAAACCATGATTGACCAGTGCAAATAAAAATGTAAACGATCACAATGGTTATAAAAATCAAAGTTGGAAATTGTCTTAATAATTCTTACCTTAATCTGTTTCAAGTGATTATGAATTATTCTTGTTCAGATAATTGCGAAGCAATATAAGCGAAATAAATGGCCTAAAATGATGTTGTATTATGTACCAATGAATACATATGGTTATGTAACATAGTGAAATAAAATCTCAATGAATAAAAATAAAACCCTATTAAAACAAATATGCTCTATATCGTAAGTTTTACAAAAAATCCAGATTTGTTATCAGCATATGGACAAAATCTACAAACTACCTGTTTAATGTCATCTTAAAATATTTCAATAAAACTTGTATTTACCAGAACATATCACTTTAACGGGAAAAATGAACTTACATTGTTATACACAACCTGACAAGGATTTTACAAAGAAATTTAATAATGATTAAGATTAGATGCAATAATATTTTTTTTAATAATTTTAACAAATTTTCGGCATGTACTGCCTTTATCAAGTTACAAATGAAAATAATATACTTTTTTTTTATAATCAATGGCTGCGGCACACCAATTACTACATTTATTTTATGGATTTTACAAGTTGAGCATCTTTACCGCAAATGCGTAAAATATAATATAAAAATCGCCGTGGCCATAGCAACCACATACTGATGATATGCATCTCCAGGACTTCTCACCAGTCTGTCACCATGGTTACTGAGCATTGTCCATAAACCAGTCACTTCTTCCATTCACTTCCTTTCAAAGCATCTTCGTGCTTGTTGATATGGCCAATGTATTGATCTCATTGATTGAACCCTTTCCCACAGTGATTGCAGAGAAATTTAAATTCTATTCTAGGCCTTTATTTTTTTATTTTTCGGTTTACAGACCCGCCGCTCAAAAAAATACGGGATTTAAGAATAAAAATAAAATTGAAAAAAAAATTTTTTTTAAAAATCCACCGCTGAATATTATTTTTTGTATTTGTTTTATTACGTTTTTTTCTTGGAAAGCAGGAAACCAGATGGAAAGACCCCATCTATGGGACACCCTTTAAAACGCAAAAATGCAGAAAATGCAGAAAGTGCAGAAAATGCAGAAAGTCATTAATAATGTACTGCACATCTTTATGGACAGTATTATTTGTAAGTTCGCATATTCTACATGCACAAGCAATTGCTAAACACTGTAAGGTGTCATTTGTAAACATTATGACTAGAAACTTACATTGAAAAGGTAATGTTTATGAAATCCAATGAACCTGCACTGTCAAAACTGAATGTGCAGAAAATGCAGAAAGTGGAAAATGAGCAGGATAATTTGTAAGTTAGCATATTTTATATATATGAGCAATTGCTTAACACTTTAAGGAATCATTTGTAAGCATTAAGCATACTGACAACTAAATTGCATAGAGAAGGTTATCTTTATCGATCTGATGAAGCTACACTATCGAAAATGTGAATGTGCAGAAAAAAGGAGAAAGTTGAAATTGAAATGAAGACATTTTATTACATAAATCATCATTGACATTCTTTTTATAATCTTTTTAAAACATTGTAATTGTATTACATATAAAATGCATTAATGCATAATATTGGAAAAAAAGAAAATACAGATATTTACTACTCAACAAGTAGATTTGGGTATGTTTGTATACATTATTATCAAAAATTCAAAGGTTTAAATAAGATGCATTTTGATACACAGAAAATCCACAGGAAAATATTTACAGCTCAATCAAAAGGGTTCAAAGAAAATGGCGTCATACATACATACATAAATATTCCATAGTAATCTTTTTTTTAACATAAAATGTTTTTAAAACAGAAACAAATCATGTTAATGCCAAAAGAGCTTTTTGAAAAGAAAATACAGATATTTACTACTCAACCAGTAGATATAAAGATACTAGTATTTTTGTATACATTTTTTTCACAATTCAAACGTTCAAGTAATATACATTTTGATACACATATGATTGCCTATGATATGATTGCATGTGAGCGATGTTCCATGTGTGGGATGAGGCAGCCGGGTGCTCATTCATCAAAGACAAGTTTTCTCCTTCTTTGTCTTTTGTTAACACAACTGGTGCAATTCCAATTTTTCATGTTTTCCGCCACAACATTCTGGCAGCATTGGTGGAACCATTTGAAACATCGCTCACATGCAATCATATCTGACAGTTCTTGTGGCAGCCCACAGCATTTGGAAATAACTCTATAGTCTCATAATACACATGCACTTTATTTGGCTTACTCCTTATTTGTGGAAATTTGAAAAAGTGACCATTTACTAAGCAATTATATAAGTGTTCTCTCATTTTAGATTCATCAAAAAATAAAATTTTGTGTAGCAATATTTTTAAGTTTTCCTTCACAAAAAATTGTACAACATATGCAATTGCATACAAGCCACAATTAACCCCTGGTTTTGTTCAGATAAAGCTGGCATAATGAACCTTAATCTGTCACACTCGAAGCCATAAATTTTTGCCAGCTGAATTTTGACACTGGTGGACAGTCGTCCATTACATAAACTGTCTAATACTACAACATCAATTTTTCCACCTTGTGGGGTTTTATCACAAAATGACATGAGCCAGTGTGCTTCACCATTGTGATGAATTTGACAAGAAGGCCCCCTCCTTGATTCAAATTGTCTTGATACATCATAGTTCCAATAATTTTTTGTACATTGTTAAATACAGGGACCAAAAGTGTCGACTGGAATCCATTAATGTTAGGGTACTGCTTCTGCAATATAATGTTGGTTGCAGCCATTATTTTATCATTTAGCATTTTGTTCATTAGAATGTCATTTGTGTCATCCATATTGAGGTTTAAATGTTTCATCCAAAGATTAGATGAGGGAAACGAGGGAACATTTTGTGTATTATCTTTTGTAAATTTGACTTGCTTCTGAGGGGTTTTTGGGTGTCTCTCAATTTAGTTCTGAGGGTACTCTTTGGCAGTACAGGTGTCGATTTGGTGTCAAATGAGTCCATCATGGACTTTGTGCCATAGAGTCAGGGGCAGGCGAATGGAGTCGTAATCCATTGGACACGGGTTTTTTGTGCCAGATTTTTTTATCTGCACGCTTTTTTATTTTATTCTTTCTAAGTGTTGTTAAATTGATTCTTTTTTTTTCATTTTCTGGAGCTTTGCCCAGACTGGGCCAAACTGCTGTTATGTGGTAGCAGCCACCATTGGCTGGACAAGTGCATGTCTCTTTTGGGAAGAGCGTAACTAAATTCATGCTTTTGCTGAATCCTTTTACTATAAAACATTGTTTTTCGGATACATGGGTGATGCCATTTGAATCTAGAATATATTTTATTTTCGCATCACGAGACATTAAATTTTTTTTATCCGGTGATGTATTAAAGTTTGGTTTATGAGAATTTTTTGGTGTACTTTGGCCAATTGGTGTATCCATTAACAGATCTGTTGATGTATTTGGATGTATTGGAGTTTCCGGTATAACTTCAATTGATGAAGATGAATGATGAATTGATGAATTTGCAATTGTCGGCATTTCTGGTTCATGTGTATGTGTGGCCGGAGTAGGAGGTATGATTTCGATTGATGAAGATGAATTTGTCTCTGGTGGCAACTTAGCGCCAGATGTTTTTATGTAATCCACAATATTTTCGGGATTTATTACTATATCCATATTTTGAATGTCATGAACACTTACAGAAGGCTGATGAAATGTACTTTTAACTTGAAGTTACCGACTCCTGCCTTACCTCGGCTAATTTCTAAATTATAATACCTCTGCAGATGCCACAAGGTCAGCATAACCGCAATATGCAGGTCTTCTCGTCCATTTTTGAAGACTGTGAAGAACTTTATTCATACTCTCACACATGTTATTTGTTATTCCAGAAAGAGTATTATATATTCCATATTTTTCTAAAATCCAGCGACCAGAATGATTTTGAATGCTGTCTTTTAATTCTTTATCAAAATAACAAAGGAAGCTATAGCTCCAATCAAGTTTTAGTTTTTGATACTGGTTTAAAAATTCATCTTCACTTTTGGTTCTCAGCAATGTAGATATGTGATCAACATAAACACTAATTTCATCAGAATTGGCTTTCAGTTTGTTTTTTAAATGAAATCTCACATCATTTTTTACATGATTCCAGCAATAACACAACTGTATATTAGGAAACACACATTTAAATGCATTGCTTATACCAGCTTCTTGATCAGTAATGAAACAGATGTTTGATCTCTTCAAATTTGGAACAGATTCACTCAGAATTCTGAAGAAATGTTCATGATGTTTTGCAAACTTGCGTTCATGGAGCATGAATGCAATTGGAATTATAGGACCATCCCCTTTGTTGAACATGACATGATTTATTACTAAAGTTGACAAATAAAAGTCACCCATATTGAATGTGGTGTCATAATACATTGTAACAGGTGGTGTACTCTCCAATAAAACAAGCTTATTGAGTTCTTTAGCTAAGTTTTCAGACATGAAAACACAAACCAAATCAGGATGTGCAATTATGCTTCTTGCAAAGGTACCATCTTCTACTTCTATGCAGAGTTCCAATAAATTTGCTATGTCATCTCTACTCAGGCGCTCATCTCTGTTAGCTTTATCTTTTAAGTTTGAGACTTGTTTTAGATCTCTTGGACCTAGAATTCCATGTTGTACCGGATTCGGAACATTTTGAAGTTTTTTATATACATCAGATGGTTGATTACCCTTTAACTCTTCTTTGAGTTTATGCATGGTTGATGGTGCGGTCCTCCTATATTCTCTTGGAACAAATTGCTCAGATTTTTTTGTATTTCCATGTGACGATGGTTGATAATTGCTTTCATCACCAACATAATGCACAATAAGTAATTCATTTTTTGACTCATAGAGGTGTCTCTGAAAACCTTTATTTGGAAGTCTTTTTCCATTTTCCCTCATGGTATTAATTTGAAAAAATGTCTTAGTAAATTCTTTTGTTTTATTGGTGCCTGTCTGACGCCAAACATACCCATCTGCCCTCCAGTCTTTGCCAATATCTTTTTTCTTGTAAACATACACATCACCACCCAAAGGTTTTACTGGCCCGCATTTCGTAGGAGCTTTAATAGCGGCGACCACGTTATACAATAAGATGCATATTAACTACGGATGCGAACTTTGCTTTCGTTTTTGCGGAGCAGGCGGGACATTTTGACTACTGAGCATGCGCACTTCAAAATATAAGTAAGTTATTTCTATTTTCTAGCAAGCATTCGTAATAGTTTGGTTGAATAACAGTACTAATGGATTATACATTGCTGTATTTGAGGTCGACAATTAACAAATGCGATGTTCAATCGACTTGACACCCAGAATTACAGCAAATCTTGCACTACTTAGCGATAATGAAAGCAGATCTACACGTGATGGAACTTTCCTTCAGTGAGGCTTCACAATAAACCGTATGTAATGACATATACACCCAGGAAAGTTACTTTCAGTGAAATTACTGTGTCAAAATAAAGTCAGCTTTGTTGGTGGAATAAGAAATTCAGTTCGGGTAAAGGCCAAGGGCCCATAACCATGTTCAATGTTAGGCCCAGGGACCTTTAGGGCTGAGTAATTATACAGGCGCGGCAGACCCTGCCAGAGACAGTTCCTTATTAGGGGACTCGATTCCCATATGCATGTTACGATTTTCCAACGCCATCTTTTTTCTACCAAACATTTGATTTTTATCACTTTGTCATTGATTAATTTATTTTTGGGGTCTTCAGAAAAGGGGGTTTCTCTGCAATTACTTACCGTCATCAAAGACATTTCTTATTTTCGTCTTTCATTTTGAAATAATATACCCGACGAGGTGCCAATTAAGCGAACTAAGCAAGTTTATTTTATCTACCAATGCATTACATAAGCGACCCGTGACGTAAAGGGTCTAGTCCTTATATTAGAAGCGACTATTCAGGGTGACTAGCGTACAACACAATGCGTCCGACGTATACTTTGACAAGTCTACCCTTCAATAATGACGTTGATGAAAAAAACACAACAAAAACATTGATGGGTTTAAATAAAATTTACACTTGAGGATCTCCATAACAGGGAGTTTCTGTGTAATTACTTACCGTCATCAATAATATTTGTCGTATTCTCCTTTTATTTTGACATAAAATACCCAAAATGTTGCCTGATTTTATTAATCTACAGTATCAAACTTTCTGGTGTTGACATCGTTGTCAGTGAAGATTTGCCAAACTTTTCAATGAGTCTCTCTGAATAAAGTC
>JAGTTF010000197.1:1083032-1097300 GCA_019095985.1 Streblospio benedicti
ATCAATCCGAAAGATTTTATAAAAATCAATTCTAAAACTCTGTGTTAGGTGATAAACCATGATTGACCAGTGCAAATAAAAATGTAAACGATCACAATGGTTATAAAAATCAAAGCTTGGAAATTGTCTTAATAATTTTACCCTTTATATCCCAGAGTGTACAATAATCTGTTTCAAGTGATTATGAATTATTCTTGTTCAGATAATTGCCAAAAAATATAAGCGAAATAAATGGCCTAAAATGATGTTGTATTATGTACCAATGAATACATATGGTTATGTAACATAGTGAAATAAAATCTCAATGAATAAAAAAAATAAAACCCTATTAAAACAAATATGCTCTATATCGTAAGTTTTACAAAAAAATCAGATCTGTTATCAGCATATGGACAAAATCTACAAACTAACTGTTTAATGTCATCTTTAAATATTTCAATAAAACTTGTATTTACCAGAACATATCACTTTTAACAGGAAAATTCTTTTGTTGAGAGTATGGAGGAAAATATGAACTTTCATTGTTATACACAACCTGACATGGATTTTACAAGTTGAGCATCTTTACCGCAAATGCGTAAAATATAATATAAAAATCGCCATGGCCATAGCAACCACATACATTGATGATATGCATCTCCAGGACTTCTCACCAGTCTGTCACCATGAAAATACTGAGCATTGTCCATAAACCAGTCACTTCTTCCATTCACTTCCTTTCAAAAGCATCTTGGGTGCTTGTTGATATGGCAATGTATTGATCTCATTGATTGAACCCTTTCCCACAGTGATTGCAGAGAAATTTAAATTCTCTTCTAGGCCTTTATTTTTTTATTTTTCGGTTTACAGACCAGCCGCTCAAAAAAAACGGGATTTAAGAATAAAAATAATATTGAAAAAATTGTATTTTTCTAAATCAGCCTCTGAATATTATTTTTTTTATTGTTTTATTACGTTTTTAAAAGCAGGAAACCAGATGGGAAAGACCCCATCTATTCATCTTTTACCGGCCCGCATTTCTCTGGATGTTTAATAATAACAAACAATAAGATTCAATTAAATACATGCGAACTTTGCTTTCCACCACAGGCGGGACATTTTGACTACTGAGCATGCAACTTCAAAATATAAGTAAGTTATTTCTATTTTCTATCAAGCATTCATAATAGTTTGGTTGAATAACAGTACTAATGGATTATACATTTGCTTTATTTGAGGTTGAACAATTAACAAATGCGATGTTCAATCGACTTGACACCCAGAATTGATAAAATCTTGCACTACTTAGCGATAATGAAAAATAGATCTACACGTGATGGAACTTTCCTTCACAATAAACCGTATGTAATGACATATACACCCAGGAAAGTTACTTTCAGTGAAATTACCCGTGTCAAAAAAAGTCAGCTTTGTTGGTGGAATAAGAAATTCAGTTTGGGTAAAGGCCCAAGGGCCCATAACCATGTTCAATGTTAGGCCCAGGGGCCTTTAGGGCTGAGTCATTATAAATTAACGTGTGGGGGTCAGAAGTTTCTTAGACAGCAGCAATATGAAGTTCTGACGCCCCCCCCACCCCCCAACATTAAAATTTAAACATATGACCCCCCATTTTTTCCAAAACCCCCCACACACACACTACTCAGCCCTTATACGTGAATGATGGTACATTTGTAGTACAACGTATTTAAACCCCCATAGTACGGCGGTTGAGCATCCTGGGTGTCCGCAAACCATAACAAAAAAATAAATAAAAAGTTCATTTTTCAATTTCATTTTTTATTTTTATTTCCTCCTACGACAGTTGAGCTTCCTGGGTGTCCGTAAACCATAATATCAAAAAATAAAGGTCTTATGCATGCTAAGCATTATTCAAAATGAAACAAATGTTCTTGATTTAAGATCAATGATTTGGAAATGCTGATAAAATGTATTTATTTATTTGCCATATTCATTACACTTGATCTTTTTTTAGCCTGGAAAGTGGTGTTTTCACATTTTTAATATTGTCCACATTTGACAACTATTCCATTATCATACTTACCCGGGGAGCCACCTCATTATTTTTGGGGTTAGGTAGGATCGCTCTGCTGTCAAAGGGTGGTGCCATTTGTCTGAAAATATGACCCTTCTGCAACATTTCTAGGGTGGCCACCCCTGCAGGAAATCCACACAGTGAATTTTGTAGAGGTTTGAAGTTAGGTACCCCATTACTCATTTTACGTGTCTCAATTTACTTACTTATGATTGACTAGGACATATATATGACAAAACCAGCATAGATGTATAAATATAATTCATTGTATGAGTAAATACATAAATTACAAGCAGTGTTTGAGCATTTTAAACATTGAGTGAGTACATTGTGACATCATATCTTATGAGATTTGAAGAAAAATTGTACTAATTACACATAGTTAATAGAATTATCACCATGTAAATTACATGAATTAAATAAAATAAATTACATGGCATAGATGGTAGATTAAGCTAAACTTGATCCATAACGTCATCCGTGCGAACTTTCCTGGCTTTAGGGCAAATAACACGCTCCTCATATGAGTCCCTGCACGTCCAGCGGCCGATTCTTCTAACACTGACAGTCTTACAGCCCTGCTTACTGCTTGTTGTTGCTTCTATAGGCCTGAACCTTTTGGCACTTAAGCTTGGCCCTTGTAGTCCTGCCATTTCAATGTCAGATTCCAGATCGCTGCCTATGCTAGCTGCAAAGGTTCGTTTCAAAGATACAGCGTCTGGATTTGGTATTCCTGGATTTGAAGGTGGTGTTGCGGGTGGTGTATCGGTACTGTCACCAAGTGTGGAAAGGAACTCAGCCAAGGCAGAAGTAGATGTTGGTGGGAAACCATGTCCATTTTCCAGACAAAACTTATGAAATTTCTCCAACATTTTGATATAGGTCAAACGGGTATTTTCAGCTAACACGTTAGGTACTTGTTCCTGAATTCCTTTTGACCATTGCATGTCGTCTAACCTTGGATTAAAATTCTTATTTATTTATAATAATCTCTAAGTTAATTAATCTAGTAGTACTTCTCTTTGTTGTGTTGTGTTTTACGAGACAGTTATTTTAAGGTTCTTTTTATCTATCAGTGATGATGACACGAACGAAAGATGTTGAAATATATAACTTTTAATCATGTAAACAAATATGACATTGGTAGTAAACAATATCTACAAACGCTAATAACTAGTTAAATAATCACAGTATCAACACTAATATAAATTACTAAACGATCACTATTAATTAAACTACTAATTGGCGAGACTCAATACTATAAACTATATCTATAACAAAAGCTTATTACCAAAATACACTCAAGACGGTCAAGTTGTACGGAAGAAGTCCGATTCAAGAGTCCGCACTGTATACAAAATGTGACCTCCTTTTATAGGTTCGCTGTGTGTTTACCTTGACAACCTAGCGACTTTCCTTAGAAACGGAACCGGAAGTACCCTCACGATAACAATAATAATACTTAGAAAACATATAAAAAGTCTAAATACATGAATATAACATCAAGACAAATGACATAATTATATCCCAACAATAATAATATTTCTAGAGATTGTTATGTAAGTATTTAAACGCGTATGTCGTAAGTATACGACATACAACTCGCTAAAACAACAACATTGACATGCCGGTAATGACACGTGCGTTCTTCCCCGGTCACGTTCTTTACATTACACCTCCCTCTTAAAAAAACATGTCATGACCTCATGACTTGTATTAAAAAAAATAATAATATATAATATTTGCATATACTAAAATACACCACAGAGGATGCATCCCTCCAAAAATTCTAAAAATAAAACCAAAACAACAACATTGACATGAGGATAACAATTTACACAACCTCATATTATAAAATGAAAAAAAAATCAAATGTCATAAAGTCTTCTCTTATTATCTAAATAATTACGTAAAATGACTGTATAATACATCCCTGAGTAAAATATAAATGACTATATTAACTACTATTTTCAATGAACACCTTCATGAAGACATTTCAATATATTTTTAATCTAAAACAAAATTAAATCAAATAACCACAATGCGTCCACCCTTAAAACTATCACATCACACTCCCATCACATATATATCACACCATCACACCATCCACGATACCACATTCAGTCCTTCATCTGTAACGCCAGCCACTTCCCGGCCATCACCCTCATGACTCTTCTAGTTCATACCAACTATTGTCCCTTGGTGGTCCGAACTGAACGAGGTAACTCACTGCTGGGGTTGCCGCCAGAGTAGGATGTACCTGTTCATCCAATCTTTCGAAGAAGCTCATCAAATTTTCGTTCCTTTCCCTCTGCTCCATCATGTTCGGAAAGAGATCCTCCCTTGGTTTCTCGTCAGCTTTTCCGGTCTGAACGAGGTAGTTCACTGCTGAGGTAGGGTGTACCTGTCTTGTATCTACCTTTTCTTGATCTTTATCAACATATGTTCTATTTTCTAGGTAACTCACTGTATGTAAGCTTCCTCTCTAAGAACTGACAGACTGTTTTCATTGTTGGTCTCACTTCAGGGTTCAAGGACAAAGTCTTGATCAGCAAGGGAACAATAAAATCACGGAAGGACATGCTGTGCCAAGAAATTGAAAAATCTTCTAAAACATTCTTCTCATTATTCACATCTTCCCCTATTCTCGTATTATTCTGTATGTGTTCCCTCCCATCCTCTTAACCTCCAACATGCATCACCAAGATTGCAAATGAAAAGACGTTCATCTTATAGCCTGTTTCATTGGCCATCACTGGGTTTGTTGTGCTTTCTTCAGGTGCAAACCAGTGGCTGTAAACATCTGAATCTTCTTGGCTCTTCTCTAGGAACCAATCAGAAGCTTTGACAATAATATTATCGGGACCTTTAAGTTGTATCAGAAAATTTGATGGTTTAATCCGTCTGTGCACCTCATTATTATCATGTAGAAAGCATATTCCTGCTGCGCACTGGCGTAATATGTCCTCAATCTGGACATCTAGCAACTGTTTTGCTGCAATATATTGATCCAGATTCTGATCAAGTAGCTCCATGCTAATGCAAATTGCCGATTCTTTTTCCCGATATTCATATGCTATAATTGCAATGATGTTTGTATTTGTCAATACTTTATTCAACACAGACAAGTCTCGTTTCCTCGTGTTTATAACCTTTACAGCTACATCTTTTCCATCGAGCGTACCTTTATGTACCTCTCCTAGGGTTCCCTTTCCAATCACGAATTCTAAGTCTTCATTTATGTTTGAACATTTCCTTGTTAACTCTGCCATGATCGTTTATATACAAGGCTATCAAGCAAAGTATTATTTTTGATTCACTTCTATTTCACGTTATATCGAATGGAAATGAAAATCTCTAAATGTGAAAGAAGTGTGCAGTATCATAGTTTACTTAGATCTACTGTGAGTATTATTTCTACATTCATATCGAATTTCAGTGATATTTTCATCAACCTTCTGTAACACTGCATTCATATATGATTGAATCCGGGTGTATTGTTTGTAAAGCACTTTGTACTCACTGTGCACTGATGTTATTTCTCTCCTACGACTACGTGCATTCTTATGTGGCTGGTTAAGTTATTTCTGAATGATTTATTCTTTGACGTTCCATCTGAGGTTTCAAATGTTAAATCTTTTATAAATTCTGCAAAACTTTAACACATTACTTAACAATATAATCACAAGTATGTCTTATCCTTGAAATCTTGACTGAATATTTCACCTTCAGTCCTAAATAATCAATGTCCTGTGTTTACATAGCTTATTCTTTTACCTTGCTCAAGCAATATAATAATATGTATCATAATGAAATCTTTAAATCAGTTTTATTTTTGCTAGTTTGATGAATAGCAAAATACAATCAAAAGAAATATATCATCTTTTTTTAAAAATGGAGTAAACTCAAACATGTAATTAAGTAATTATGTATAAGCTATAATGTTAAAAGAAAAATGTATGAAAATGTATTTTGAGTTTATAATGGTAAGGTTTTCTTACCACAATTTGATTATTATGTAATATGTGAATAAATGGTATTGTTCCACCTGGGGCAATATGAAACGTAAAAAAAAAAAAAATAATAATAATACATGTAGGTTCTACTATTCCTGTTGACCATTTGTGTACCAAGGAAAAGTAAAATTGAAATTTTCAACTGTTCAACGTAAAGTTTTACCGCAAAAATATTGGCCCATCAAGTACAGAATTGACACCTTAATTTGCCTTACCAAGGGGCCAATTGTCCCACTACAAGTTTTGACTATTACGCTCTGACTCTTGAGATGATTTCTGCAGCTTTCCAGTAGCACAATGGCTGATCAAATGTTATTATTGTAGGGAAGCTCTGTTTTACTGCAATAGAATGTACATACTCTAATGTTGACAGTATGCAGCTTTTGTCACCTAAATACATGTCATTCATCAGTAAAAAAACATATTGATAATTTACCATTATGGGGTTTTTCATCGTGTAATAAATGCATGAAGCCCTGCCAGTTCGGAACTTCTTGTGTGAAATGAAGTGCGATTTCCCACAAAATATCTACTTCCATATAAACAGGAGACCTTGCAAACTCTGGTAGGGGTTAAAACGTAGGTTAATAGCATATTTGACAAATTTGTACTCTGTATTTTCTATTTGTACTCCCTCATAGATATTTTGGTTTTAGCAGTGTCTGAGTGATATCAAGCTCCAAGATATTTTTTCTTGGGATTTTGAAATTTGCTTCAGTTGATGGGGTAATAGCAGCTATTATGCCCATCTCATGAAATGTTCCTTTACCATCGATAGCGACAATATTATGGTCAACATTGTCTGTTGCAAACAGTAAAGAACTTGTTGAATCAGCTTTACAACCTAGAACATTTGGAGCAATAAAGTCAGCGGCATTTTTTGAAAACTTCAACACTTCAAAGATTCTGATTGACACATTGAATGCACTTGGATTCTGTAGTTCATATACTGATCTATATGATGATGAAGCTGTACACCCAAAGCTATTTGGCAAAGGTACAACAAGAGATCTAGGACATACTGCCTGAATAATTGCATGACCAATCCCCAAAATATTAGTTGAAGACCCTGTGGTCAATGCAGCTAAAAAGGTATATAAAGAATCAGGAATGTACGACTTCATTTTATCATTACAAAGGGTATCGCTGCTTGGATAAAAAGATTTTTTTGATTGGATGCTCAATTTTATATCACTTTTGATTATCTTTGCAGCTGCTTCTGATAGATCCGTCTTCTGAGATTCTTCATCGCGGTTTGCATTGATGTAATGTGACTTAAGAATTTTAGACACATTTTTATACATGGTAATTATGCCCTTTGTGATTTGGATGCCATCTCCATATTTTGCTTTCAATTTTCTTGTGGTATAGTCTATAGTGTATGGCTGTATGTCATTGTTTAAAAAAGCTTTCATTTTATCGTGTAATTCACTTACTGACAGTACTTCATCGTCATGATGTTCAACATAGTTACAAATGTTTTCAAAGGCTTCTTGTTGTAGTTGGTCTTTTGGTCTACCGCTTTGCTTAATCTTTTTATTTTCAGTTTGAAATTGCTTTGGTATATTGCGCATGGTTCTAAAATTGATATCGTACACATGGTGGTACACACAATCTGCTGCATGCAAGTCCTGATTGTATATATCAATTCGCGTTGAACTTTAAAAAAGCCCATTCATCAGCTCGTTTATGACATATGGCAAGAAAGGATGATACTAAAGCATCGGTTTTTACAAATGAATACTCTTCCTTTACATCATCTAAATCAATGGTATATTCACAAAGTACACACTCTGTGTTTTCATTGCAGGCCATAACATCAGGTGCATGCTATCAAGAATTGTGAATTGTGTCTGCATGCTATGGAATGCTATATACATGCTATAAGACTGCTATTATGGCAGTCCAGTTTGGTAAGGGAAGGAGTAGATAGTGGCAAAACCCATAGCGACTTTGTGCCGATTGCTCCAATGCATTTTAGATGGGATAAAACCCACAGTGAAATTCTGCCGTACGGCGCCGTACGTCAGCAGACAGCTGCCGTACGGCAGATTTCTCAATCGCCTAGGGGGGCAATTGATACGAACGAGCTGTACGGCGTCTTAAGACGCCATACGGCGTCTTATGGATTGCTTTGTTGACTTTTCTATTGGGTAAAACCCATACTGGCGGATTGGTAGCAAACAGAGCCTTACGCCAAATCACATTAGCACACTTGTAATTAATCCTTTACTAGTTATGAGTTTATTAAGTAATTGAATGCCGTGTTTCAAATAACTCTACACATCTTGCAATGATATTATGCGTTTCAATTTAAACTCAGCCATACGGTGGGCATCCGTCGCTGTGGGTTTTGCCCCTAAGTGAAACCACCCAGATCCACCCTTGCACCTCCTCTTCTCTCCCTCCCTCTCCCCCACACACACTTCTGGTGCTCCTCACCCTTGTTGTTAATTTTGTTTTCGTTGTGTCTTTGTAGATGAATCTGGTGAATTGGAGGATAAGATCTTTGAGAAGGTAAAGGACGACAAGGCCATGAAGGGTACATCAACCCATCTTGCACTAGGTGAGTGTTTCATTAATGAACCATATGTATTGTTATATAACCAAGCTATTTCGGAATAGTTTCACATTTTGTTGAAAAAATGTATGAGGGAAAAAAATAAGAAAGATTTTATTGATGGGTCATTCAAAAGAGACTGACTTATAACACATAATAGTATTGCTGGAGAGCAATATTGGCATGACAGTGTATGAAATGCTTTTATTAAAGAAAACATTTAATTTATGGTATAATTAAAAAAGCTCTAACTTGACACAATGATATATCTTTACTTGGACTTTTGTAATTCCTGAATGACTTTGTTACGTTAGTTCATGTACATTACCTGTAAATAGTTGGATATATTTATTGTTTGTTATCATTAATTTATTCTTATTCTGTGTATAGACATTGTATATATAACTCATAAAATAATATCTCTCTCAGACTACTTTGATTCCATGAAGATGTTGGAAGAGATGGATATGTTAGGTGAGGTGGTCGAGGCGGCGAAGGAGCAGGCAGGCCTAGTGTCACTTGGTCCCTATGCTTCTTGTGCTTCTATCATCCGGATCTTCCTTTTTAACTCATCTCTTCTTCGTTTCATCTTTTCCATTACTGGGCAAGACAAACATTTCTAGGAAATGTTCCATCTCTTCACTGGCCAGACATTGTGTATTGAGTGGCGAGTCAGACCGTTACAAAATGTACATCATCTCTTATCAGATTATTTATTAAGAAGGAAAGATCTATACAACATTTAATTGTGAGGAAGTTTTATATAAAGATTAATGATTTTACGACCTGTTGTATCAAATGTTTACAACTCTGTTTTAAATTGATTTGTACACTATGTTTTTTTTTAACGCTACAGTCTCTCAATAACTCTTACCTGAGTGGTTGAAATATGTAATATCTGATTTTAATGTTTGTAGAACACATGTTTACTTACATATTTTAATTTGAGACTCAAATAAATAAATATATATAATGGGGTTAATGGATTGCAGACTACAAAGCTACTAGAGAGGAGGGATGCAATCATAAGAAGAATAAGAAGAAGCTTACATCACTCAACTATGGCTCGTGTACGTCTACGTGAGGTAGCTGTGTGGTGTTTTGTAAGGATGCCACTTTCCATGCTGCAGGATGCATAAAGACAGCAAAACCCGAGACAAAGTCAAGCAAAAGGTAAAGTAGCCGCATAAATAAACGTGAACACATAGAACATTGGATTGCAGTTGTCTGTTATTATTATTATCATTATTTACAAGAACATGTATCAAACATGTATAATGACAAATAAAATAAAAGAATTTATGGTAATATTATTCCTACGGGTTCATAGTGACACGATCTTCACTAAAAGATATTTCAGAAAACCCGGTGTCACTGTTATAAGATAAGATTTTATCGGCAACTAACAGTGTCAGTACAACCAAAGACAATGACATTTGACATATAAATATATAGAAATGAATTGAGAATACATATTGTATCTATTCATTATATATGATATTGACCATTACATCAATTTTGTTTTAACACATATTTGTTTAACAAAAGAAATATCAGCTGTGTAACATCAAGATCATTAATTGCGTGTTTAATATAGATAGTAGTTTTTCATAAACTGATAAATTATTAAAATTTGAATATAATGCATATTTTGTAAAAATGTATTTCTTTCTATTTCTGTTGTTTTACATACCATTACATTATGATAAGAATCTTTGGTTACATTAGATGCATCACATATATTGTTTTCATTATGATTCCTGCTTGGAGCAAGTTGCATTCCAGCGAGTCCTTTGATATTGATTGCAAAGGTTTTCAGTTTATAAGCAATCTTCAAAAAGACCTCTAGTTTTCAGATTACATCCCTTATTTCAGATGACTAGATGTCCCAAAAAACCTCTGGGTCGCCGCAAGTCTGTTGCGGCCTCTCAGCTTCTGAGTTGCGTAGAAACTGGTAGATGGAGGGCGGTGACGAATTTTGCCTCAAGAAGGGAGCGAGTGTGGATGTGCCCATCAAGGGCCATGCCCCTTACAACGTGGGTAAGCTGCTACTGGAGATGACCTTGTTGTGATGCAGCATGAAGTGGAGTGCGACCATCCTCATCCTGAGCGTTGACTTTCTCTCCTTCTGTGATCAACATCTCTGCTACAGAAAGATGACCCTTACCTGCTGCATCATGTAGAGAAGTTTGTTTCTTCTTGTTTGTGGCATGAATATCAACCTCTTTTCTCTTATAAATCCAATACTAGTTAACTGTATTGTATGTGACAAATATATTTACACCAATTCTTAGGCTGATCTAGAAGGAGTGTGGCTTGCAAAAAAAAACCTGTTCACTTCACAAAATTGATGCAAATCGGTACGAAACCTTACAAAAGCGTGCCAAAGTATCTCTTATTTTAACGCCCGTTTTGTAAAAAAAACTTTGATCAGCCTCTAGAATGGACTTGTAAATTTCCGTTAATGTCTAAAATGGAGGCTGGGATCGCCAGAAGCGCCACAACACGGCGCGGGCAATCGGAGCACTTTCATAATCAATATGCCAAGTTGATTGTCATATTTCAAACAGTATTGAAACTATAGTGGAAACATGAAATAGAAATAATAAAAATGGCTCTCTGGAAGGTTAACTTTAATTGGGAAAGTGCCACAATTGCACACCCTTGCTGTGCTGTAGATATGTAAGCATTGTATTAAGTTTGAATGTTTTCTTTGAAGCATTGGCAAAGCTATTGCAGAAAATGTTGAAAATGGACCACAAAAGGTCCACTCGAAACCATAATTTAATTGGCAAGGTGCACAAAATCGAATCACTTTGGTGTCACGTCATACCATAAAGTTGTGTAGAGTTTGAATTAAATCGGTTCATCGATAAAGACTCTAGCTTGTCCAGAGACATACACACACGCACACATACACACACACACACACACACACACACACACACACACACACACACACACACACACACACACAAAGTTAGAAACGTGAGTGATCACAAGGCTTTCGCTTCAGCTGAAGAGAACAAAAATCAATATTAAATATTAAAGTTTATACTTTTTCTTCTTTACTAAAATCTAACATTGTTAACATGCATATTAATATTACATTTAGATACCAGCAAGAGCCAAAGAATGCATCTAAACTTGCTGAACACACAGAGTGTACAAGATGACGACGATGATGTGGAGGAAGACCTTGAAGAGGAATTCCTCGATGTGACACCAGTGACATTTGACCCCACACTTGACACCACTGCACCAAACCTGGATGATTCAGATTGTATTGTATTGTATTTATTGAGTGCCTTCTGATAGACGAGTTAACATTACAATGATTTAAGTTGTGAAACAGCAAATAAGAAAATATACATGATATGGAGAAGTTACTTGACACAAACGCACCAAGCTTGGATGGTTCAGAAATGGAAGAGTTACCATCCTTTGAGGTATGTAGCGCCCATGAACATTCATAATAGCATACTAATATGTGTAAATTATCACAAATATCATTTTTGATGCACTAATCACCAAAACAAATGGACTGTCATGGATTGCCATGAACATTGCAAGTATTCCGTGTAGATGGAAAGATGCATGTAAATTGTTAAATTAAGTGCAGGCTATTGTTGTTATACTAACGTAATTAAAAGCTTACATAGTTCACTTGCAGGTACCAGATGATGAAACAGCTCAGGAAGTGCCAGACGAGCCGTTGTCTCCGAATGTCTCAGTAGATACCTCTGCGCCGACACAATGGGTGCTTGTGGATCAAGCCACAAGTAGAGGTCGCCTTCGCCTTGTGAACTCGCTAGGATATAGCTACATGTTTTACCGAGAAACCAAAAAGGTAGATATAATTTTGCTAACTGTGCTAAAGTGATATATTTATACAATGATTTCTGATTAAGTCCTTCTGCGTATCTTACAAAACAAAATCAAACAAATACCATTTGAGACTTAAAATATTTATTGTGCTTTCTCCGACAATGTGAACGGATTGTCGTTACAGGTACGACTTACAGATGTTCGGTCCATAATAAAACCACCGAGTGTAAGGCACGGGCGTATTATGAGGCTGGGAGCAATGGCTACACTGAAAATGGTGTTGCTCACATTCACGAGCCTCAGGTGTGAAGCATACTTTAACTACCGGTATCATATTACATTATAGTCAACGTGTTTGCTGCACCTTATTCTGTGTTCCTTAATACGCACAAATATATGAATCTACATTGATGGAATTTGACAGGTTTGTCCCATTGAGCGAAATAAAGTGATGGGGGACATCAGAAAAGAAGCCCTTGTTAAACATTACAGTTCGGGCAACAGCGTTGCATGGAACGCTCTGCAGGAGCACATGAGTAAGTGTATCAGTATGCATGTATGATTACGATTTTGTTGTGTAAAGTAACCGAAATACTTACTGCGGCATCTTACTTAATGTGTAACAATAACGACAAATACGTTTTTTTTATTTTTTTTATTTAAACACTGTTTTGTTCCTCAAGGTGATGCACCAGCACATGCGTTGCCTAAGCCACAAACGCTGGCTAGAATTGCAAATCGATTCCGATAGGACAGATGCCCAAAAGAGCCAGAGGACCTGACTTTTGATACGGATGGTTTGTCTCTTCCCCCAGATTTTTTTAAGGGTGAAGCATCCAACGGCCGTCAAAGGTATTGATATAAATATATATTTCAGCTATTTTATATTGAATATTTGACATGAAATATATTTAACGTAATTGAAATGAATGATTGAACTTTATGCAGAACAATACTTCAAATGTATACGAGCAAAGTCAAGAACTACATCCATCTATGCCATCTATGCCATCTATCTATCTATCTAATTTCAATTTGTACGCATTTGATATTCTTCACGGATGAGCAAGCAACTTTGTTACAGAAAGCTACATCTATGCTATAGATGCAACTTTTAAAATTTCTTAGCCATTCCACCATTCATTTTCACCATGTTTTTGTTAAAATGGAGCCTCTATGAAACAAGTTTGTTACTATAAAGCCATTTTAGAAGTGCGGTTGACTATAAAGTTTTTACTTTAGAGTGTATTGGGGTGAGTGTTTGTCGGAATATATACAAAATAATTGCATTTGAATTTAATAAGTGCATGGTGGAAGAACATTATAGTGCCATTCTGTTCTAACATTTATATAGTATAGTGTATGTATCACACCATGCTCTCTTTCATAGGGTCCTGAAACTGTGCAGTGGAAGAACATAATGCTAGATTTTGAGGCTGCCATGTGGAGTGGTTTGAAGAACGTAAGTTACTTTTACCACATATTAATGTATACACAATGTAAACTCATTAAAACAGTTTTTGTAAAATGACACATTTAATTAACTTTGTAGATTGAGCTGGGGATACAGTTATGGGGATGTAATTTTCATTTCACACAAGCGGCGTATAGAAAATTACAAAACTTGGGGCTGGCAACCTCGTACAACAAGCAGACGTCTACATATAGATTTTGTAGGCAATTGATGGCGCTGCCATTTTTGACCACAAGAACACATTGTTCCTGTGTTTGAGAAAATAGAGGTAAGTTATGTCACTAGTGTATCACAGTCTTCGATTTGTACAAAATCTAGGGAACAATATATCTTATGTAGAGGATTCTTTATCAAAGAT
>JAGTTF010000197.1:1107232-1144732 GCA_019095985.1 Streblospio benedicti
GTGACATGATCACCATATATTTAAATTTAACATTTATTTAAGCAAGAACTGCTAAATGCTGTACGACAGTAAAATAGCGACTCAGCAAGGGTAGGGTAGGTTTCAAGTTTCTGTGGAAATTTTATGTCCAATTGATATTTTGCCTGATAGTTTGCAGACATGCACTGGTGAAATCATATAATGTAAAGCTCCAGAATCATGTTTGAAGGCCACCAGTTCTACGAAAAATTGTCTTCATTCTCTGATGATTTTATAATGGTCACACAATGCAAGATTTTGTTTTGGAATGTTCTTTTATGCTAATACAAACAATAACAAAATATTTTATATTTTATTGTTTGTTTGACAAGGAACCTACATGGTTTGAAAACGTTTATAAAAATAAAATAAAAAATTCAAAATCAAACAATTGTGAACACTTCTAACACAGCATAAAAGAACATTCCAAAACAAAATGAGACCAAGCGCTGTGTACCAAATACATAGGATTTTTAGTGCAATACAAGATCAACCCCATAATAAAAGATTCATAAAATTTCTTCATTCATGAATTTCTTAATCAATTTGTGATATTTTTCTTTGTGTATTGTATATTTGCAGAGAGTGTTCTGGGGTCATACAACACCACACAAGCAGCTGTAAGGGAGCAAATGGCGCGGCTTTTGAAGTATTCTTATCAAAGAAAGGATTGATCAATATTGTAAAAAAAAACTAATAAATGTATCGTCAGCTCCAAACTGTGTTTTTCCATTCTGTTGTTAGAGGCACATGACGTCTTAAAGACGTCTTTTTTCCATCATATTGTGACGTCTTATTTACGTCTTATTCCTGTCGTATATGCAAAGCTAAAAGACGTCTTTTTAATGACTGAAAAAAGACGTCTTAAAAATAACGTCTTTTTTACGGCATGAAAATGACGTCTTTTTACGTCATTAAAAAAATGACGTCTTTTAGCTTTGCATATACGACCGGAATAAGACGTAAATAAGACGTCACAATATGACGGAAAAAAGACGTCTTTAAGACGTCATATGCCCAGTGGGATACATTCTTGTTTCACACATCACAAATGAAATAATAAATAATAAGGGGGCCGAATTCTGTCATGCTGACGGCCGAAAATTGTCCGGGGGGCGAAAATTTTAAACACGTGAAAATACATAATCCCAATTAATTCCTTATACAGGTGCTCTTTCGATACCATCCGTGTTTTGGTAAATCATATTAGATTGTACACTAAATATGTACGAGTAAAACATTTATGTAGAATGTGTGTGCCAGTTAATATAGCTATGACAGTTTTCGGCCTTTAAAGGGCCGAAAATAGGCTGGTTTACCCTATATATTTATTGCGAATATCAACTCTTATTACTCACAAGACTCAAAACAATCAGGCATTACTCAGTGTAATGAGAACGTTATGATCACTGTCTATAGTTCAAAATGCAACAGTTTGCATGATAATAGGTGTGTGCTACTAGAAAGTTACATGAGAATATTGAAATTATTCCTGGAGAAAAGAACTTTTCTCAATTTCAGTATTTCAGTATCAACATTTTCATAAATCCTTCCACACAAGGGTATCATTATAAAAATCATATAAACCCCTTCAAGGAGCTGCAGAAGAGCTTTTTCAGGTCTGTACGGAACTTTGCCCCACTGATGACATACATGAAGAAGTTGATGCTCGAGTTGGTGACCAGCATCTTGAATTAGAATTGAAATGGAATAGCAAAGATCATTAACCAGAAATAAAACTAATTACCAAAAAACAACAACATATTTTTCAAATATTTAACACATGTACACTTTTACATTGACCATTGCATTTCTTCTACAGCAATATTGAAAATTTTTAATGGTCTAAAAACTTCCATATTCTAAGCATGTGCATTTAAAGTGTAGCTGATAATAGTACATGCATTTAAAGACCTTATTGGTGACTTGGGCGAACAACTGGAACGATGCGAATGCGTGCGGAGAGTGTCGGTACTGAATCAAAGCAGACACTATGTGGCGCAGGTCCTAGGTAAGGCAATTCAATATTATACAGCCATACAACTAAAATTTCAGTAGTTGGTTAAACTGTTGAAATGAAATTTATTCCTATCAAATCGAAGATTATGATAAAATCGTTCTAAATCGTTGTATTATTATGATATACAGGTTCCTCTAATAAGAACCCGAAACATGACCGTTCAGTATACAATCTTCATTACTAGGGAGGGTGTTGGACTTTCATTTTGTAATATATTTGGGGGGGGGGTGTCGATCTTCCCTTTTTGGGTGTTTCAAAAATCAAACTTACCCCCTTAAGCAAATTGTAAATGACCGGGCCCTTAGTTTTCATACAAGTGTGAAAGAAGTGGCCCAGATTACGCCCGGATGAGTCTGTAAGGCCGGTGTGCCTGGCTCAGTGTGCCTAGATGACTGCTTTATAATAGTCGGAGGTATAAGCAGGCTATGATTGATTAGGCTGCGAGGCTGGATAGGCTAATAATAGTATCCAAGGCGGCAAAGTGCATTGCACAAGATTGATATAGGTGAAAACCGAAGTCTGTAACCTGTGTCTCGGGGGATTAGTGTTAATGGTAGCACGCCCGCCTATGACATATGACTGGTCTGAATCATAGACGGGAGGTCGTGAGTTCGATTCCACGATCTTCCAAAACACCTTCACATAGCCTTCCCGATTATTTCATACAAGTGGGAAATATATGGCCGACCTGTGGCAGAGTAAGCAGCAGCATGGCGCACGTGACCAGCATCAGGGTGATGATCATCTGCCGCTCGGACGCCTTCTTGGCTGCAGCCTGCTGCTACCGGGGTCTGAGGTGCCGGCGTCTGTAGTGTGTACCAAAAACAAACATGCAAGAGTGTCTGCCATTTTCATTTAGACGACCTGTCGCATCAGTTGATTACACACATTATCGTAAATTACTTACTGTTCTTATTTTTTTCTTCTCACACTTCACAGTTCACACTTACACTCGATATATATGGTCAGAGATTTGACAACACTACCAAACTTAACCTTGTGAATGAAAATGAAGAATAATTACTGGAATAGTACCATGAGTATTGGTTTCCATTGTTGGGTCATTGTCGCTGACTGATGGAGCTGGGATGTTACTTGGCCTAACTGCCAGTGTGGTGCTGTTGGACCCTACATTTCCTTGGGCGAAATTGGATGGCTCACTGCGGACTTCATTTGGTGCTGGTGCCACTTGTATGATTCTTTTCTAAAAGATCGTAAACAACTATGCATAATATAGCGGTAGATGACTAGGGGTGCACAATCTTTTCATAATATGTTTTTCTGATGTTGTGTGTGACATGATACTGCTGGATTAATATAGAAGTATATATTTCCAAGCGTACCAAATAAGATAACAAGTATACGTTGTATATGATTCCAAATGCCTTAATTAACTCTCCCGTATATGTACAAGTCACTGCAATATATTCAGACATGCATGTACATTTGTACCTACAGTTGTTCTAGTTAGATTGATTTATTAATTGATTGATAAATCCATCCATCAATTGATTGATTGATTGATTGATTGATTGGTGGCATAAACGTGACATAAAAGACCATGAACAAAAGAAAAGTTAGACATATTGCCATAATCATTCAAAAAAAATACCCAGCCCTATTTGGGCTTATAGGTCGCGATAAAAAGATACATTAAGAGACATGCATGCAATTAAAGCAAATAGATTTGCAGCAGTTACATCATTCAACATTATTACATGCATATACTTTACATTTTAAGACTTCAGTGCTATGGTTTCAAAAATCACCTTGCGCCTGTTGGTGAGGGTGACTGCGATGAGGCAGTTGAAGATGAAGAGCATTAACAAGGGCACGACGGCGCTCACCAAGAGGTTCACAATGGACCACGCCTGGCTGAACGTGTCCGTCCGCGCAATCGCTACAAGCACGTGGCACAGATGCAGTTTGTGAGAAATGATGGCAAGGCGCATTTAATGGCAAAGCATGTGAGTTGTAGCGCTTTCATGGACCTACCTAAGCACTTACCACCCCACCACGCGTGCCGTGTACAGAAGCGGCAACGATAGCACAAAGAGTACACCGAAGAGTGCTGCGCTCAGCTTGAGTGCGACGCGTGGCTCTCGGAAAGGACGACTTGACGGGGAAGCGCACGGCCATGAAGCGGTCGACGGTCAGCACCACCAAGTAGCGACCTGTGGCCAGTGTGTGTATAGTATAACCTCTTTAAGAATACCCCTGCGGCTGGTCTTGTTGGAGATGGACATTTTGGGTGGTAGAATACTGATAAAAATATCTTAGGTTTTGAGGAGTGGTCTCCTTACGAGGCGCCTTCTTACTAACGTGCCAGCCCCCCCCACCTCCTGTGCCTCCGTTCAAAACTAAGCAAAGTAGGGGGGCCTAATTGTTACATTGTTTATAGATATTACAATTGAGCATTTGTTTACTGATCTGAGTCCTAATCACTCAAAACCATAAAACATGCATTAGGTGTTGGGCTAATTTAAGGAGCTTTTTAATACTAAGTTCGTAATAAAAATACCGCCTATGGCCTCATTTACATGTACTCAACTACCACCGTAGCCATTACCGTGTTGGGGATTTAGTTCTTGTAATTTGCGATCATCTATTATGTTTTATAGGGCTGTGACAGTCAGAGAAATAGCCAATCTCGGATAGGTTTTGCTCAAGTGGCGGTTACCAAATAATCTAAAATGAGCACAAGCTTTTTATAGTAATATAACTTTAATCCTTTTGTCCTTAATGTTTAATCATAATTACACAAGTTCTACAAAGAAGTGCAATGCATTCAATCCGTTCTTTGAGGCAAGAACTAGTTACTGAGACTAGTTACATGTGTATTTCTTATCAATTATGTAGATTACATTAGAAACCTGTTACATGTATAGTATGTGTAATTGTTTTTCCTTACCACTGAGTTATACAATCCCAAAGCACAAGATAAAACTATTCTATTTTTTTTTATTCTCAAAAACTTCATCTCTAGAGAGAGACCTCAATTTTCATTATAATTTACAAAACAATACTCCTCTGTACTACAAAATGTTCTAGGTGCTGCTTGTATCAAAATAAAATACAATAAAAGTTAAAATAGAGTTACAAGGTACAGAACCAACACACAACTCACTGGATAGAGAGAAGCACGTCCATATGAATGCCGAGGGGCTGCAGAAGATGTATCTTTTCCACAAAAGAGAGGTTGGCCCAGTACCAGTAGCCAATGAGCAGCGGCCATTGTCGGCCAGTGCCAGCCCGGCCACATACGTGCAGAACGACACGGCACGGTTCTGCCGCTAGAAGAAGCAAATAAGAATAAGAATAATTTATTTCGATAATATACATTTACAGAATTTGTATAAATGTATAATCATAGCAATAAGATATAAATAAATAAATGAAATAAAAATAAAGTTGTGTGGACGAGAAAAATTAACACCGTATTAAAATATCAGTCTTCCAATATGTGAACAAACCACTATAAGTATAAAACTGAGACTTAGTAATAGCTTGCACAAGATTGTTCTCAGAGGATTCTAATCTCTTTATAAACCCAGTAATAGCATTTTCTCATTATTATATCAAAATGATGAACATTGTAGTCTAAAAAAGTTCTTGATATACTGATACGGTGCTTAAGGTTCATCAGTATCCTTAAAAACTCTATTATAAGCAACTTAATACGACGCAAAAGAATCTGCAGTAAAATTACACCACATATGTGAACAGTAAAAACTAGTGCAATAAGTCTTAAAAGGTGAGGTCTTAACATCATCGCTGCATGACTTAAAATTACGAATAACACTGTTGCCCCGAGAATATAAATTACAACGCAATTTAGAAATATCTGCGTCATCTTTTACAATGATGTGCATTGGCAGATGGAGAAAGTGCCCCCCCCTCCTCCTTTTTTAACACCACAAATTTAATTTTCATAGACTTTTTAGCATCTCAGTGAAACTTTTGCGCTTACAAAACCCATTAAATCCTGTGTGTGCCCCCCCCACCCCGACCTCTTTTCAGAAACTTTGGTCTGCCAGTATATCGTATGTTTAGACCATCTAACGGGGAGGCGCTGACGCCCTACATGCTAGGCATGGTCCAATCACACTTCTAAACGGACTCCTCTTTGGGGGTTAGGTTATGGCCATCCATTCTCTGACACTCACTAGACCCAACCTCTCAAGTAGGATCAGCTGAAGAGGACGTTATGAGCCAGCTAGAAAAAGTTTGACTAGACCATCTCGTAGCATGTACAGGTAGCTCGAGTGTTACTTCACTCTGGTAACTTGACTAGCAAGAGCATTAAATCTTAAATGCAACTGTATTTTAACTAGTCTTTCGGCACTTCAACACCCAGCATGATCAGACTATCTAGCACATTGCTAGAACTAACTATTATCGTTTTTCCTACTTCCCTCGTACTGTTTTGTGATTGGAATCTTTTACCAAGAGATTCTAATGTCTATGGCAATATTCAGGAAAACAATGTCACACTAACACATCCTCTCTGTTGTTTTTTATCCTGCACAAAAATGCCCCCTTGGTTTTTAAAATTAAACTATCTATCTCAGCACTTTCATGGCTTGATCATTTTACTATTTTTCTCTCTAAGTTCCGCACACCCCATCTTGTTAGATGGCGCCAAAACTTAAACTTGAAACTTGAAAAGCACATACCTCTAACATGACAATGATCTGGTGGAATGATGGCTCGTCTCAGCCCCATACCTGCAGCACACACAATCATCTGATGGAAAGGCTCGTCCGATACGGCCGCAGTCATATGGTCCGATACACAACAGTCATATGGGGAGGGAACCACGTTCTCTATATCTGCGACTTACTGATATAACTACTAACTACGAACATGGGCATAATCTGAGTCACTTCTTTCACATAGCATATTAGCAACTATATGTAATTATAAACTAAAAGTAAATGTGCTATGATGAAATCTGCACATACAATAAACATATTCCAAATGAACCAACTCTTTTTATATGTAATGAGTCTGATGACACTGATGGGTTTGTAAAAGTGTGCCATTAGGTCAGGTGAATATGAGTTCCTGTAAGAAGAAAGCACAAATTGCAGTTGCCATAAAGCTGGCATGCCGTGCAGAGAATTTTGCAAGTGTTGCGGAGAGACAGGACATTGGTACAATCCTAATACTAAGCTCTCAGAAGATGATAGAGATGATGATATATGGTGATATTTTATGAAGAATTGAAGTTAACGTTTATTTCATTAATTTTATCAATATTCCTATGTTTTTAATTAAAGCAAGGGTACAAATATTTATTTTTCAATGTGACGATGCCAAAAGAGATCATGGAAAACCACCTTTTCTTTTGAGATTTGGCTTGTTAAACATTGAAATCTACAACTTACTACTAGTTAATGTCCATAAAATGTATCACAACAGGAAAACTAGTAATGCTAAACAGTTCATTTCAAAAGTATGTTGCTGTTCACTGAATGGGGTATACTACTGTTTTAGTAATAAGAATAAAAAATTGTGAACATTCGATTATTTATCACACAATTATAACTCAAACAATTGCTTGATTATTTTTTGATCCTACAGGATGGAGTCCACAAAGTGTGTCATAATAAGAAAAAGTATGATAAAAGGTTAATTTCAAACATGTGATGTTCTTTACAGTTAAAATTAAAAAATATGAAATTTGATTATTTTTCCCTTATACGCTTTCTTGTAACCTAACGTCATTGATCTTCATCTTGTGAAAAGCTGTTATTCGTAATATTAGTAAAATATCCGGGTTCTGTCACGTTTAGCCTCATAAGATGAGTACTTAATTGAGATTATCAAGACTCAAAGACGGATTTCATATGAGAATCTATCAACAATTCATTTATGTGTTTTTGTGTTAACTTAAAGAAAATTTGAATAGTGAATTTCTGTTAGACAACCTAAAGAGTCGAAATTCATACAATATGCTTGCATGACCATGACCTTCAGTTAGAAAATGGTTTACATCATTCAATCAAATATTAGATTACATGCATTGATTGTTAAACAAATAAGATGGAATCTCGCCTGTCCAAAAACCAAATGCTTCAAAATACCTTGTACTCCAGCAGTTCTCTGGCCAACTCCTCAACAGTCAAAGTTGAATTTTCAGTTCCATTGTTCCAAATAGACCATGCACTTTGAGAGTTGTTGTCACCCATACTGTAGCTCTTTTGTCACCGTTTTCGTTATTTTCTGCGTCAACAGGAGTTATTGGTGTAACAGTGAGTAGATATTGTTACATTTGATTTGCCTGTTGATTTATGTCAGTGAGTTGCCATCACACACAATAAAAGAGCCCGCGCTTCCTTATATGGTTGTGTATAGTTGTTTTAGACTGTTGTAATCGCCGTCCATGGTGAGTGACAGGCCCGTGGTCAGGGGCGGGTATTCAGGGGGTGGGGGTGGGGGTGGGGGTTCATCCGAATTCTCCTTGGATACGATAATTTCTTCGATAAGGTTACATATGAAATGTTAAACCTCGTAGAGTCATTCATTGACGAAAAGCTCGAGAGCTGAAAAGACTGAACCCACCCCCACCCCTTTACAATGCGAACCCTCTCCTTTAAAAAGCTGAGCACAGCACACCACTCAGGACTGGTGGTGGTGTGTGGCCCATTTGTAGAGTGTTCAATAATAACGCTTTTTGTAGCACCTTTTGACGGCATCTTCACAAATTGTTGACCATGGTAAGGTGCCACCATGATCTACATGTATGACCATGACCGTCTACATGCGGTGCTCACAAGGGTTTGGTTTGTCAGTTGCAAATGGACATTGTTATATGAATAGATCCTATTTTACATGGTATGATCCATATTGGGTCCATTCTGAACCATCTACATGGATGACATTGGAAACATTGAACAAGGGTTGCTCTTTTGGTTTGTCAATTGAAATGAATATCTTATATGGAATAGATCATTAAAACAAGGGTCTTATTTGATTTTTCAGGTGAAAATGGAGACTATTTCATGGACTCAACCAGTGACACTTTAATAATTGCAGTACATTCATGTAAACTACATTTTCACCGTTTAAGGGGTATGGTTTCTATGAATTAACTAATTTTGCTCTTTTGCAATGAATATCTTTTTGAGGATGATCTCATGGTGTGTCAACTTTCAGATTCATCAATAACGCTAGTTGGGTGGATGACCCCTGAGCAATATTCTATCATTGCATGCTTGTCTGCAATAGAATTTCTTTACGTGATTCATGTTTACAATCCATGTTTCCCTTTCATGTTACACCCCTGATGCATTCTATAATTGCATGCTTGTCTGCAATAGAATTTTGTCCATGCATGTTACATGTCCATGATAATTATGGTTAGAAAAATGGATGGGTCATGGTTAAATGGACATATACGTTCAAGGAACATACAATTTCCCACAGGATATGCGACTGGCACATTACATTTTTATTGGGTTGAAGTGCGTGAGCCCCTAATTTGGGCAACATGATATTGCCATGAATTGACAGCAGGAGCATAGCAAGTATTTTTATTTTTGGAAACAGGTCCATAGAATTAATTGAAAATAGATACAATATATACAACTGAGAAACATTATCACAAATATTCCTTAAAACAGGAATTCATACCATTTACAGTCAATATTACTGCTGTGAGTCAACCATCCCACTAGCCATGCACTCACAAGCTCCCGCTTTCTCTCAAACCCCCACTTTCTCTAAAGTTACCCCCCCCCCTCAGGCGTATACTCACGCGCATTTTCAAGCCCCCCCCCCAGCTCCCCCACTGCATTCTCAACAGGCAACAAGTCCCCACACCCAGCACACACACCCACAACCCCACCCCCCACACAAAAAAAAAACACTCTCACAAGCCACTGCTATCTCTCAAGCCCACACTTCCCGACATTCATAGCCTACTGCAAAGCCCCCTTTGCATTCTCTATCTCGGATGAAAATATATTTTGTTTTATGTTCATATATTTATCTTTATATATATGTCTACCCCTTGAGTCATCAAAAAATCATCCCAGTTCGACTGTCCCTGTTTCGCGAAACAAAACTTTTAAGCACCGCCCCCCCTTCAAATCCTGGATCCATCACTGCAAATATCACAAAATTTATACTCTTAATTGACACTCAACGTGTTATAACTATGAAGGGCGTTTTACATCTATAAATTCCAGTGTGCAAAACACTGAACATTTACATATTTACATGATTTAAGATTTATGAAAAAGCGATGAGACAGTGCGTCTAATTTTGGCGGTCACACATTTAAAACACACAACCTGGGTCACGTGACATTAGTATTATGAGCGAAATGTTTTATGGTTGTTTAAAAATGTGAATCGTTATATTACGGCGGTTACACGGTACTTTATAAAGCCATAGTCGGATACTGTATTAACGACTATTTGAGGTATGAAAGGGTCATGAACATGGCGTTTCTGCGTATTACTACCAAGACATATTAGACCGACAATATTTCGGCTGCTGTCTTATGTCCAGAGAACAAACAAAATGGCCGCATACTAGTGTTTTACCATATATTTAGGCATTATACCTATCCGCGAGTGCTGTGCGCTAGCGGGTGTGGGTTGGGGGAGGGGTGTTCCAATTCCGGGGGCTACATGAATGTAAATATTCAAATTGACAACTTTATTACATTAGTAGTCTGAGCTACAGAATTCAGTGTGAATTCTATGTCAAATGGTGCATTCGAAACTCGTCGTATTTAACAGTAAAAATGATTTGCTGAGGGGCCAAAATCGTTGCATGGTTACCATTAATCCTCATTCTCCCAACTTATGATCTTGGTTTGCACCCACCAATTGAAAAATCCCACCATTTGAAAATCGAAAAAAAGTTTCGCAAACACCAAACAAAAAAAAAACAAAAACTAGATTAAGATTATATCAGGCATGTTTTATGATTTGCATCCATATTTACTCCATTATTTCAATATCATAACACACAATTTGTTAATGCTACTGTTTCAATCATAAGAGATGTAGAGCACTGCACACCACTTTGCATTTTATTGTTTAAACAATCATAGCACAGCTATTAATGAACCCTCAAAGGTGTTTGATGTGTCAAAATTAAGCTACTTACTTATATTGTCGCATGATAAACACAGTTGTTATGATTCATTAAAATTATATGATCTATGGTGCAATTCATTGCATGCACACCCAGTTCGTGCGTGGCGATAATCAGGGGATTTGAACATGTTTATTTACATTAGATCTTACTAGAAATTTATTTATTCACTTTGGCACGGAAAAGCAATTGTCATAGTTGAAATAAAGTAATATTGTGTGCTAATTGTTTGGATCCTAACAATTTTATTTAAATAACACACAAACTGGGTGTGCAGTGCTCTAGTTTTGACATGTCATGTGCTATCCATACAAGCATAAAGTTGTAATTGTGACAATTCCAGTGTTGTCCATTCAGCTCACGGCATGGTTTCAAAGTTCAAATTCTAAGGCACCATAACCGTAGAAAACTTCGTTATTTTGAATACTTATACAGGGTTCGACACAAAAATCTCATAAACCATCTAAATCCTGTAAAAATGTCAATTTTTCTCTGCAATTTTATGGAACAAAGGCGTGTGGACATTCTTCTCCCAGGTACAAAGTTTTACTACACCAATATTCACCCGATCACAGCCCATACATTGATCATTGATATATCCTTAGTAGATTTCCAACATCCTCGAAAATGGGGTTCCTTTCCAAACGGTTTAAATGTGATTTGATAAAGACTGAACATTGACACAGTCATGGATGCAAATAATATGATAATTCTTCTTCAAATTCTTCAACTTTGCACAGATGATAAAAAACGGCCTATATCCTGAAATGAGCCAATCCCAGAATCCGGGCCTGGCGTGACCTTAAGAGCCTTCAACACATGTGGTTTTGGTTTTTTGAGAAAGTGTCAACGTTTTAATGAGTTTATGTGAATTAATTTGAAATTTCAAAATAGATCCCATGCAGGCATTCATAATAAATTTATTTTGGTTCTCGGCAGAGGTGTTTGGCAAGTGATTGACCAACTATGAGTGATGGATTATTAAGTTTTCATATGAGAGTATCGCGACATTGCAGCATTTGCGTGTTTGGTGGGTAAATATTAGTTCCACTAATATATTGGTGAAATATGTCAGTCTAGATTTTGACAAGGAGGAATGTAATGTTAAGGTAAAGAAATTGTATCAACCAACAAACTTTGAGTAAAATTCACGCATTACAATTTTCAGAAGGTGCATGCTATGTTTTTCGTTAAAACTTCAATAAATCATCGCTCAAAACATATTTAACAGTGATAATGATATTTTAAAAGTGTCATTGGCTTGTTAAAAAAACACAAACTGGGTTTTCCGAATATCTTCTAAAAAATCATGTTTTATTTCCATATAGATGTAACAATATGACCATCTAATTGTGAAAATTACCAGCTCACGGAAACTATAGGCGAAGTTCAAATACACCCAACCTCAAAATTCTGTTATAAAATACCCATTATCATTAGTTAGAAAAGATTTTCTAAACTGTCAAACTATGAAAAGCGATGAGACAGTGCGTCTAATTTTGGCGGTCACACATTTAAAACACACAACCTGGGTCACGTGACATTAGTATTATGAGCGAAATGTTTTATGGTTGTTTAAAAATGTGAATCGTTATATTACGGCGGTTACATGGTACTTTATAAAGCCATAGTCGGATACTGTATTAACGACTATTTGAGGTATGAAAGGGTCATAAACATGGCGTTTCTGCGTATTACTACCAAGACATATTAGACCGACAATATTTCGGCTGCTGTCTTGTGTCCAGAGAGAACAGACAAAATGGCCGCCTATTATTAGTGTTTTACCATATATTTAGGCATTATACCTATCCGCGAGTGCTGTGCGCTAGCGGGTGTAGGTTTGGGGGGGGGGGGGCTACATGAATGTAAATATTCAAATTGACAACTTTATTACATTAGTAGTCTGAGCTACAGAATTCAATACGACAATAGGTCAAATGGTGCATTCAAAAACTCGTCGTATTTAACAGTAAAAATGATTTGCTGAGGGGCCAAAATCGTTGCATGGTTACCATTAATCCTCATTCTCACAACTTGTGATCTTGGTTTGCAATCCCACCAATTGAAAAATGGTCGCTCGCACCGTTCACGGGAAGTAAGTTTCGCAAACACCAAACAAACAAAAAACTAGATTAAGATTATATCAGGCATGTTTCATGATTTGCATCCATAATTACTCCATTATTTCAATATCAGACCACATAATTTGTTAGTGCTACTGTTTCAATTATAGAGATGTAGAGCACTGCACACCCACTTCGTGCATTTTATTGTTTAAACAATCATAGCACAGCTATTAATGAACCCTCAAAGGTGTTTGATGTGTCAAAATAAAGCTACTTACTTATATTGTCGCATGATAAACACAGTTGTTATGATTCATTAAAATTATATGATCTATGGTGCAATTAGTTGCATGCACACCCAGTTCGTGCGTGGCGATAATCAGGGATTTGAACATGTTTATTTACATGAGATCTTACTAGAAATTTTATTTATTCACTTTGTCACCGGGAAAGCAATAATTCTTAAAATAGTAATATTGTGTGCTAATTGTTTGTAGCCTAACAATTTTATTTAAATAACACACTAACTGGGTGTGCAGTGCTCTAGTTCTGACATGTCATGTGCTATCCAATAAGCACAAGTTGTAATTGTGACCCGTCAATTTGTACGTACCAGCTCACGGCGTGGTTTCAAAGTTCAAATTTTAAGGCACCATAACAGTGAAAACTCGTTATTTTGAATACTGTAGTCCTATTAATGTTAGCTACTACTATATTTCGCGTCTAAGCTCATAAAGACATTTTGCATCAATTTGATTTCGCGTCTTGAGACAAGGCTAATTTTTTTGTTCATACGTGATAATTCTGCACGCATTGCTTCAGGCCTAATTCTTTGAGATAAACGCTGACGTAACAGCGACCGGCAGAGCGCCGTCCAGCTGCAAGTAATTACTGCTTATTACATAAGTGAGCAAAGACGAGAAGTACTTGTTCTTTGACCAGTGATCTTAACTGACCATTTGTTGTTTATCTATTATTAGGGCAGTGAGAATAATGCCGTAGGCGTGTGCGTTATTCTTTTGTTTACATACACAATGACTGGGAAATACCCTGCTGTTACGTTTCAGTAAAGTGTTATTCGAACAACGTTCAGTCTAAACCATCTATTTTTCATTTGCAACGGGTGTACATTTATTGTGTAATGTGGTACAGGTTTTGAGATGGACCTCTGCTGCCCCCACTGGCTGACGGATTTCTCCCGTGGGTTGAGGAATCTCCAGGAACAGGGTCTGTTTTGTGATGTGGTCATCCAGACAGCCGAGTGCGAGACGTATTCGGCGCACGCCAACGTTCTTGCCGCAGCCAGCCCCATTCTCAGCACCTACATGCAGGTGAGTACATTGATCTCTTATTGAGATCACTCAGGGGGACCCCTTTCGTACTGTCTACTGTAGCACACCCTGTATTTCCCTCCCAAGTCCCAATGTGTTTTGCACATTGGGCCAAAAGTGGTACTGTGATTCAACACCATTTAGAATTCAGTGTGACTAAGTTGATTGATTTTGAAAATTTTAGATTTCTGCATTTATAATAAAAGCTCTTTAGTTTTAGATGTTTTAATTGTGCAGTTGTATACATATCGAACAGAACACTTAGTTATTTTTCTTGTCACAAGGATTTACTATTTCTATAAAAAATGAGAAGATTCACAGAGGTAGAATGAATTCAGGAATTATTCAGTTTGAGATATTTAGATTTTATCTCCGCTATTCACTGTCAATTATTATATGTTGCGAAATGAAAAATATTTTTTGCTGAAGCTAATCACAACCATGCTTAATATTTGTTACTTGAAATTTTTCGAATGTCAATTATATCTTGTGTTATAGGATTCTGGTCTTTTTGTGAAATTTGATGAAATCAGTGCCCAGACGTGGCAGCGACTGCTGGAATTCATGTACACTGGCAAGGTATGCATGTACTATTTTAGGATTATTTATCTTTTTATCAGTATACTGAGTTAATAAATTTTATATATGAAATTTCAAGGCAACTGAGTTCAAATTCTACATGCCTGATTCCCTACCTTTCGATTTATATCAGTTGAATATCAATGACAATAAAACCCTGATAGCAAAAATTTTTAAACATCTTTTTTCCAACAAAAAATGATAAATTTCAAGATGTGAGTGATGATTAAATGACTGCTGGGTACATAAGTAAATTGGAAATTGGAATTGATTTTTCTTTTCTTTTTAAAGTAAAGTGTATAATGAACCATCAGTGTCAGAATTAGCCTCTAGTCTGCTCGTATTGGCAAGTAAAACCTTGTGGAGAATAAGTGAAAAGCCCTAGTAAATTCTGGTCAATTTGGAATATTTAGAGGTATAGAGTTTGTGCAAGGAGGACAAGTAGTATCTTTTGCAGGACACCTGTTTGAGTGCTACTCGTACAATCGTACTGCAGACAAGAAGCACTTTTCTCCCCAATCCTGACCCTGTTCTGAACGCTTAACCTTCGTGCAAACTGACTTCAATAAATTTTTTTCTTGACTCACTCTTAATTACCCCTGTCGTACTTCTCTTTCCCCTGCTCTAGGTTTTTGGTGTGCCACCATCAGATGCCCACCTTTTGTATGAAGCAGCTCGCAAGCTGGGGATTGATACCCTGACCAGTCTGATAGACAGCCAGCCTGACATCAAGCCACACCTTGCCAGCACGGAGCAGGGACCGCCAACGGTAACAGGCCTAACTGGTCTCTAAAATAACGTGATTGATGGTAAAAAATACACGGTCTTTATTTAATTGGTTTTACTGCACTGATCCAAATAGCAGTATGGTGGGGAAAAGTAGTAAAGGTTGGAAAAAGGCAGAAAATTTAATTGCGCTATAGTGCAAAATAAGAGTGGAAAATGAGCAAAATCTAGTTGTGCAGTGCAAAATAACTTTACTATAATAATGTAAAAAAAGTCACAAGGTAATCAATCAACATTAAAATCCTAAATTAAAAACACAACTGTTTATCCAGTTCTTAACTTTTTTGTTGTTGACTAAAATGTAATCCATGATGTCAGCTTAATTTTATGATTGAGATCTACAACGTAAATGCTGTCTTTGTGATATATTGTCAAAACTTTATAATAATAAAGTGTGGGTAGGTTATAAAAAAGGCTTATCGTCACTAGTCCGTTTTTTTTAAATTCAAACTAAAATCTCCAATGTAGAAACCGCGACATCACCCAATCAGGACTACATTATACAAACAATTAATTACAAGTCCCTTGAAATGTTGCATTTTTGTAAAATTTCTTTTCATGGCAGATGATTGTCCAGTTAACTTGGTATTAATTTTTCAGGAGTTTGTTAAAGATGAAGACGACGATGATGATGATGATGAGTCTGAAGCTGCTATGGAAGATGAAGACAATGATGCTGAAACATCAACTAGCGGAAACCCACATGGTTTGTTCCTTGCTCATTTTTCACCAAATTCTTTGTCAAATATTTTCAGGGATAATTCTGGACTGGGCCATAGGCACACTGTTGGTCAGATTTTCACAATAATTTTTTGCCCAGATTGTGTTTCACGTTCAGCTCACCACTAGACGTAGTTGGTGGTTTAAAGCTAACGTACACCAATATTTCTCATCTTTGATACATTGATTGCTTCTTTACGACATTTGCGGAGAATGCTTGAAGCTTTCCAAATCATTGACCAATAAACAGTAAATTTTGAAGTCAATCACTCAAAGTTTTTTGAGGGGTCGGCACACCATCGTGCAAAATGGCACGCATTTTGTTTTAACAAGTGTGTCATTTGACACATGCTGATGTATTTCTTCCAGAGTTATCCCTGATCATTTTTTTGTGAAGAATTGTTTAAATTTTTTTATTTCTTTATTTATCTATTTTTTTTATTTATTTTAGAGTGTTTGTTATCAGATCCCATTTTGCTTACAGTACCATTAGGTTTATGTGTATTGTGCGAATAACTACTATCAATTGAATATACAAAAAGAAGTGTTCAATGGATTGTTTTCAAAATATAGATTTTTAACTTGAGTTGAACTTAACCCTTTCCCACTTCCATTTTGTGTGATGACAGCCCTTGATATCCTTGCAATAATTTGCAAGGTGGTGCCGATAACATATTTTAGTGTGTTGGAATTGCTTGTACATGTTTGAACTGTCGTAATTGCTATAAAAATGCACTTGTTTTGATCATCAATTTTAGTCAGAAAATCAAGATGAGATAATTTTTGCAACTCTTGTCCTGATTACTTCATCTCTTATATTCCTGATTAATTGTTTTAAAAATTGTTACAAAAATTTGCAATCATGTATAGATGATCATTTTGTTAAAGGATTATTTGTGTCAATTAAACTTGTTACATATGCAATCATGTATAGAGACATTTTAAAATTCATACCAGTTCAGCGAGTTTAACTCATACCAATCGCCAGTTCAGGATACCATGTTCACTAGTTAAAATCATAGGTTATTAATTATTATATTCCTCTTTATGGAAGCAAAACCTTTACATCAAATTTATTGTATTATGAATGTATGTTTGTTTGTATGTATGTCATCTGGAGTTTAGCGTTTAAAGCTATATATATGGTTAAGTTCAGGATACCATGTTCACGATGTTCAAACTTTTATTAATTGTTTGTTAATTGTGGTGACAATCACCTTCATGTGTCTCCTTAATTTTTATTATGACAGATAAAAATAAATCATATCATAATGTTCTCATTCTTAATTTTTACACAATTTTTTGTTAGTGAACACACCTTCATGTTCAAACTTTCCTAGATACCATTTGTAAAATTAAAAATAAATCATATCATAATGTTCTCATTCTTAGTTATTTCTGAACACACAAAAATGTAGTCATTAGATACCAATGTAAAACTAGATCATAAGTAACCATTTTAATTGCCAATGATGATGAGTCAACGTTGTTCAAGCGATGCTGTGCTCTCTGATCACTTTTGATCTAGTTGATTATTGGGCTTAGAAACTATTATTGATTATTGTATGTTACTGGTGCTATTGCAACACAAAGAGCAATATGATTTGCTGGATATTGATCACTGCTGTAAATTCATAAGGAGATTTTCTCAAATTCTTAACGTTATCAATTGTATAGTAAACATGGTTCAGCATGATCTAGTTATTCTTTGTAACAGACAGGTTTGTCCAGTTGTGATAAATTCAGCAAAAGTCTTGGAAATACTAATGTTAGTGAAACACTCTTCCTGTTAACATCACCCATTCGAATTCATAGTGTGGATTTATTGTGTGTGGATTTTATATTTGAGCTGTACGTGTCATATGTAAGTGATAGTATTGTTTTGATTTATCCTTTATAGAAAAATAACCAATACATTGTACAATATGGTGTATAATATTTTGCGTTCTATATGACATATAAAACAATAATGATGAACTTAACTTATATCTGTTATTATCGTCAATAGTTTTTGTTTTTCTTGTATGCAGAAATGGAGCACCCAACCACAAGTACACCTAAGACTGGCTATATTATCTCACCCATGTTGGATAGTGATACAAGTGATACAAGTGACACAAGTGCACCGAGTGAACTGGATAATATAGAGGTGCCAGATGCTAATTTCCAGGTAGAAACATTCACTTCGATACGAAGTCCAGATGAAAATAGTCAGAAATATCGATGTGGAGACTGCAAATTCTCATCGAAGTACAAGACAAGCCTCTCAAGACACATAAAGAACAGTCATGGCAAAGGCAATATTTACCGTTGCAAAATTGAGGGTTGCACAAAATCATATGTCCAAAAATTCGATCTACAGACACATCACCAGATGGTTCATAATGCCGAAAACAATTTTTGCTCGACCTGTGGCAAGTCCTTCTCCTCCAGACGTGGGCTGGAAGGCCACGAACAGAGTCACACTGGAAGTCAGGGTCATTCTTGCCCTTATGAAGAATGCAGCAAGACATTCTCCAGACCATCACATCTTGCTGCCCATGTTAATTTTGCCCATGCCAAATTAGCTCCCTTCAAGTGCTCTCAAAGAGGATGCAAGAAAACTTACTTTTCCACACAGGCTTGTAAGCAACATGAACAAGTATGCAGGAGTTCAGAGAATAGACCTATCTGTGAGAGGTGTGGCTCACAATTCACAACCTTTAGAGCCCTCAGGGATCATACAAATTCAGTACATAAACAAAATGTGTACCGCTGCAGTTGTGGAAAATCATTCAAGTGGAGACCATCTCTTTATCGCCACAAGAAATTAACGGGACATTAAGATATCTAAAAATGTCTGAAGACATAGCAACTTAGTTATTTTTGAATCAAGATATTATACATCACTAAAGACGTTCTACAATGTTTTGTTGCTTTTGTTGAACAGTGAGCAGTCTGCTATAATTGAAATATATTGAGATTGACAAGTTACATTATTAGTTAGGTATCATTTAGTAGTTTTGTTTGATATGACTAACATAGTCATTTGTTGAGATTTTGAAGTCATTGTTAGTTAGACTTTATTTTGTAGTTATGTTTGTATTAGGCTAACATAGCCATTTGTTGCCATATTCAGTATTAGTTGTATGAACAACTGTATATATATTTTTCCCAAGTTTGCTTGTGAATTCAATTTCTCTCTCACTGTTCTTGCAAGCAAGCTCCTAACACTGTATTGATATAGCTGAAGACACAGCTTCCATTTGACGCGAGTTCGAGTCCCGCCAGGGCCACTTGATATAGTCAAATGGACGCTGTGTCTTCAGCTATATCGATACAGTGGTAGGAGCTTGCTTGCAAGAACAGTGTGCACACCATTCATGTTGTCTGGAAAAAAAGAGAACATACAGAATTCTTACATGGGGCCAAATACAAGTTGATATAAAGCAATCATTGATTCTTCAAATGTAAGCATGTTCTGCGTTAATAGAGGATTCTGTTAAGTTGTTAAATGGGTAGATTGGCTTGGATATTATTAATTAAAGGCAACCTTCTATTGGTTCCCCTTTGATTTTCCTCAAGAAAACTGGTGTTCATGGTATCCTCAACTGGCAACACTGGTATCAATATGGGTACCTCATTTAAATCTTAAATTGTAACTTTAATATTTTATTTTTAATTGAAATACTTTTTCTATGTGCTCTATGAATGTTTATTCAACATAAATCATTACAAACAGTTGACTTACCACATGAGGATAATTCTATATTTGTATGATACTGTGATTGTGGTAATTCTTTTTTTTTTTTAATTTGATAAAAATTTGCCTCCAAATCAACTGGCACAATGGTATCCTAAAACTGGCGGAAAGGTATCTGCTAGGCCACCGTGCGTATGATCTAGCTTCATTTGTCCGGAACACGATTATGTATTTTATATATTAGAATTAAACTGCTACAACTATATCAAACGTTCATTTCCATTTTGTGTGTCACTCGTGTCAATATGGCACCAGGGTGTGCAAACAAATGCTGTCAAATGAAATTCTTTTTTATTCTCCAAAAAATATTCAAATGGCAGTAAAATAAATGACAAGGCGGCCACGACTCTCTGTACTCAGCTGTAATCAGAGAGTTTCTATAAAACAAAATACTTGCACGGAGTTTAATTTTGGCCGCCATATTTAGGAAAATTTCAGGGAATATTTTTCTGATAAAATTTCAATTAGAATTCAGGGAATATTTAAGGGGGAAGCCTAGAACATTTTTTTACTTTTCTAATTTTTAGTTGATATAGATGATTTTTATAAACATTAGTGTAACATGATTTAAGATTTTTTCTCAATTTTTTTCAGAAGTGAAAATTTGAAAAAAAAATTTTTTTAAAAGGCATTTTTTGTGAAATAATGACCACATCATTGATAAATAATCTAAGATAGAACCACAGGATTTAAGTGACATGTGGCTGAGTGTTTTTATTTATGTACCTAAAGATATGCCTATATTTCTGAACATTTTGTGTTTAAAAATATTTAAAAAAATTTTTTTGAAAAATTTTTTTTTAAAAAATTGTTTATGTGGTGGGGCCATTTTTTGTAAATGAATGAAGTAAAAATCATGATTATGAGAATTTTTTTCCCTAATTGATGAAAATGTACTAGGCTTCCCTCTTAAAGAATTTTTTTTTGTAGTATTGATGTTATTCTTCAGTTTTTAAACATCATTTGTAAATTGTAAGAAATATTTAACTGAGACATAACCTACATGTTATTGAAAATATAAGTTTATGAAAGACTAAGTGGGTCTGGGTTTTTTAATGGTAAAACTATTTTTGGTGATATTCAAGTTACAATGTTAGTTGTTATCATTGGTATTTAACAAAATGGTATTTATGCGACTTGAAAGCTTTGAAACAAGAATTCTTTCTGCTTGGGTACTCTTATATATACACTGTATCAGGCAATTCTATAAAAATTAAGGTTAAAATTTGAAATGAGAAATTTAGTGCCAACCCTGAATTATGTGCGATCATTCCTTATTTGGAGTTACATAAAGTTATCTATTTTTAATCTTGATGACACCACTTTTATATCCCAAAAGAATGACTTTGATGTCAAAGCTTTAGACAGCCCAAAACGTGGAATGGAATAAGCCGGTCGATGTGAGGGGGACAGTTCTTCGCCGATTTTGGTGTTTTAAGTGGGAAAGGGTTAAAATTATTTGTCAGACTTCAAAGTTCTTATAAAGGTTTTGTTCTGCCCAGAAGATTCGTAACTTGGACCGTTTGCAACATTATTAATTATATTTTTATTTGTGGGTTATATAATCATAAAGCGCAAGTTTTATATGTTAATTTACAAATTACAACTGAAGCTAAAATAATTGCATTGCGACTATTGAGCCCATTGGCTTTAAGATCCGAGTGCTTTGATTTTTTGCAAATATTTCTGTTCGTATGGCTGCATCCCACTCAGCCATCCACTTTAATTGTGCGCTTTGTATTTATATGTATTCTTTTTGAGCTTGCGTTCACGCATGTGTGTCTAAAATATTGACTAGAGGAAGCGTTGAAATTATGTGAAATAAAAATTCTGTTACATTGGCTTCACATCTTGATATAACGTACATGTAAATATAGCAAGAAGTCTGTCTAATGCAGATTCAAAACTAGATCATGCATGCATGTATTCTTGAAAAAATACTCTGAAAACTAAAAAATTTTGAATCTAGATGATGCTATGAACCTATAGTGATATATGTAACTTTTTTTTTGAATGCATCGAAGTTTTGTAAAGACAATGACATCAAATCATGAACAGTCTAAAAGATCATTTTGAATGAAAGTGTAATGTTTATAAAGAGTTTGTAAAGGGAAAAATATATAATATTTTTTATATGACTTGGAGGAAAAACAAACTTCAGTACTGAAGATTGAAACAAATTCATGAAACAAATTTGTATGCCGTAATCAAAGTAGTTTGTTTTTCCTCCAAGTCATATACACAGCTCCTATTAGTTGAGCACTCCAATTGACGGATTTTGAATAAACACCAAGGATATAATATATATTTTATATATTTATGGGAACTTTGGCATTCAAATATTTGGACCACGAAACTTTATGTAAGAAAGAATAATCAAACAATGTTTGTTTTTAATCCTTGTGAATAGAAATAAGTATTCACTGATATATACAAATGGATACGGTGATGATCAGATTTCCCTGTTTTTTAATCATGTATATGTAACATAAATAAATTAATTTCAGCAACATATTTGAAGAAAGGCAAAACACAACTTCATGCCTGTGATGCAAAATTTTTTGGTGAATACTTTTGACAGAGTCAATTATACATTGATTCAAAATACTTTCTTATTTCATGTATATGTTGTTAAATCCTGTAATAACGTTTTGAATGTACTGTTGAAATGAAGATATTGACTACTTTCAACTCACAGTACTCTTATAATTTACTAGCTTTCATTTTATATCACTCAACACCAGAAAAAATTCTAATTATAAGTGCAACATGTAGTAGTAGACAATTTTATTTATAACGTAACAGATAAATGATACCATGCCATATAGTACATAACAGAAAAAAGATTCTATGAAATATAATACTTGTGTAACAATGAACATGATATAAAATTAATATCATTTTGGGTCAAATGTAGACGTGTAAATTGATTCGATTGGTGCTTTCTTCCAAAAGTTGGTTTTGTGTTACACATACTAACCTGTATGTTCGCAAGCCTTCTTTGAAACCATGAGTAAGGGACCTGTCAGGAAAGGATGGTTAGGAATTATTTTCCAGCAAATAGTCTATAAAAAGTGCTAGGCATTGTACATTTTATTTGCTATTTCGCATTCACTTGTTTATATATATTTTGAAGACTGTATAGATTTTAGAGAATTGGAAGAAGAAAAAAAAGCACAGCAACAGACAATTAGTGCTTAGATGATATTCATGCATCATTTGAACTGTCAAATGATAACCCGATTTCGGAAAAAATGAACGGATAACTGAATGAAATTTTCTTTGGTTGAAAAGTTAAAAGTTGAATTCAATACATTTGGACTTAATGGGCATCCAACTTGTACCTGAATGTAGGAATACTGTGACCTGTTTTCCTACTTTCAGGTAGAAGCATGGTTGCCAGGGGTCAGTGGCCGTGCTACAAGTGTGAACTAGTGTTTTCCACAACACATGCTATGATCCAGCACCTGCACTCGCACCTGCCACAAGGTTTCGGATCAAAGCTGTAGAACTGTGGTGTCTAAATATGGAGGCGCACAGGATGTGGCACAAATGCACAGTGATAAAAGGGGAAATGTGACTTCTTTGCTGAAGGACAAGTCGTTACTGGATAGGTCAGAGACCAATCAAGTGATTCCTGTCATGTGTGAAAAAAGTCACGTAACTAGTGAGCAAAGTCAACCAGAAATGTCAAATGACCGTTCTTATGGTCATCAATTGTTCAATGCAAATGCAAATGACAGTTTGCCTGGTGGTGCAGCATCAAACTTAGAGGCTGGTGACGGCACGTTGAGTGTGAATTTGGACCGCGTGGATCAACAAACAGCGGCCAGGTGCATGCTGTGTGGGTTGGACGTTGCTGTACATTTTGTCCGCTTGCACACTACGTCATATTGCATCATGAAGTCGCATAGGCAGTGCGCTGACTGTGGGCACATGTACGTCGGTGATATCCATGAACTTTGCAGGCATCGTCGTGGTGGGGAACAGGACAGTGAGAAAAGACTAGAGAGAACTGATGAGCACACAAAAGATTTGTCCATTACTGTGGAGATAAAAAAGAAAAAAGCGTGTCATAAAAAAGAGACGCTTGCTTATGATGTACGTCCGAGAAGGAAATCTTATTCATGTAGTCATTGTGAAAAGAACCTTCCTTCGGAGATTTCCTTGAAGCATCATATTAAAGTGAGTCATTCAAGTAAGCTCGTTCGAACAACTTCCACAGAAAAGAGCGACCAAAAATCTGTGCCGATGCAGCACCCTTGTGCTGTGTGTGGAAAGCGGTTTTCTTCATCCCATAGCATGACACGACACGTTCAACTTATTCACGAGAACTTGCAAAAATACACATGTGAGAAATGTGGGACGTCATTTAAATACTCTCGTCAACTGCTTAGGCATGGCTGTATTAATCGTCCAATGCCTCCTAAACCCGAGGCGGAATACACTCCGTGCTCTGAGTGCAGCATGAAAGTAAAAGGCAACCTTGGGTGCCACATGTGGGTAGCACATGGCATAGACATCAGTGGCAAGCGAACGCTCTTCAAGTGTGACATCTGTGGCCTACGAGTGGGCTCCAAGACAAACCTCGTGTCCCACCGCAACACCCATACTGGAGAGCGCACGTTCAAATGTGATATTTGTGATGCAACATTCAAGCAGCGGGCAACGCTGACCAAGCACAAGGCTCTGCACACTGGAGTGAAGGAGTTCCGGTGTAAAGTTTGCTTCCGTAGTTTTGCACGCAAGTCGTACCTGGAACAGCATATGCGTATCCACACGGGTGACAAACCCTACGTCTGCCACGTATGCAACAATTCGTTCATCCAAAAAACAAGTCTCAATGTGCACATGAAAAGTCAACATAATCTGGTGAAGCAGCGCTCGAACGGCCCTCGCAAACTCCCGAGGGTTCAGCCAATTGAGGAGCTCAACAGTGAGGATCGAGAAAGTTGTCGTTTGCAACATGGTAATTTTCGTGGGTTGGACTCTAAGAAAACAGACGTTGTTGAATCAAACACCAGTTCTGTCATTGGACAGGGCCTACTGTATCCCACTGAAGCACAACAGAGTTTAGAAAATTACAACACTACAGGTGGCGATACCGTACAGTCTGAAGTCTCGGCTGTCGAATCCATGGCTACTCCAAAATTAGTTCATGTTCAACTGTTTGAACAAAGTCCAATCAGTTCAGCCAAGGAGATTGATGCAGCAAACATTCTATGTAATCTGGAGTCCAACGCTTATCAAACAACTAAAGCTCCGTTGACTAATAGTACCACATTGTTACCATCAGAGTCCGTACAAACCTTTATACCGAACCAAATGTATTACATCAACCCTGCTGACATCTCTGGAACATGCTATAAGCCGCAAGCTGAGACTTCAATGAGCAGTAGCACCGCCCTAAATACACTGCTGCCTAGTCTGGGCTCCTCGATTTTCTCCCTGCTTCCGGCTGAGACAGGGGAACTCAGCAGCAGCAACACCAGATGCTCCATAACCAACCACAAACTCACATGATGCCTCAGGCAACCTCTCAACTGCACATGGTGGCATCTCATGCACCCTCTCAACTGCCCGTCCTGGTTTCTCAAGCAATTTCACAGGCAAGTAGCCTGCCTAGTCTTGTGTCCGAGGCTCCATTGATGCATATGATTACCTGCTCTGCTGGCAGTGTGCCTTTGTTGGATGCGGTACCCGTTGTTTCCCTGCCCACCTCGTCTGTTCCTCAGACGGCTACTGTTACGGGAAGTTCTTTATCTACTCTCACTGTAGCAGGCCTGTTGTCCACTCGTACCAGATCTAATAATGCAGCAAATTCTAATAAGTTTTTGTGATAAGGAGGACTGTTAACACTGTTATTTGTTTCTATGTAGGTATGAAAATCATATTTTTGTTTATTTTACTACTAACGTTAGTACATGTTTTACACATTTGTGATCTAAAATTGGTCGTAAAATATTGCACCACTTTAAGGTAAAAATTACACAATTTAAATTGGTCATCTATCTGGTTGTGTTCAGTCCAAACTTGTCAATGAGTATTATTTGTTGAAGGTTTAAGTACATAAATAGATTGTTTTATCAATAAATCATAATATAAATGTATTTATTTGTTATTTTTGTATTGTTAAATGTGGTTATTAAACAACACATGACTTAATATTATGTTTCAATACGAGACAGTTTTTTATACAATATATCTAATAAGTGTACATTGTATAATATATTTTTATGTCTTCAAAGGCTTTGAATATCAATTATTTTGATTTCTTTCTTCGTTATAATGTAGTGATAATTGAAATAAATTATATTTTTAAACAATTCATTGTTCATTCTTGAGTACTTGAGTACTTCATGCTACTTATGAAAAAACTTATGCACTCAGTTAAAGACGAAACAGTTAATATTAAAGACTTAACATTTTATTTTTTATCAGAACTACATATACTTGCTCATATTACTATAAGGGAACTGTAATTATGCCAAGGAAAACAACCGTTAAATGCTTCCGCCGTATCCTTCTAAAAATTGTCCTACATTTAATCATTAGCAATTTTAACTAGAAAAAGAAATTTATTCTCAAGACATGCAACTTGTGATCAAATATTATTTTCATTTTACCTACTGCAACCTTAATTTGAAAACTGGTAAATTACTATTCCTTTTCCCTTATGATATATGCACATTATTGATCATGTGCGCAAATAGTCTCTTCTGAAATAATATTTAATAGACCAAGCTGTTTATGGTAATTCATCCGATGGCTTAATTACTGTTTCTGTTCATTCAGGGAATGATGTATCCTCAGTGGCAGGCAACATTGGTGAGGAAAAGGCAGAGTGGAACATGTCGAATCTGACTGCTGAACCAATCCAGTGGAACGTAAATTCAATGCAGCCATTGACTGTCAAATTAGAATATCCAAACGAGGAACCTTCTCTCCTACCATTCAAAAACACCGTCCATGACAAATGTAGTTCTGTAAGACCTTGCCAGTTGATAAAGCGTCCTAATGTTTATGGAAATAGCACTCAGGTTTTTCGTACCAATCACACAGTGGTCAATTCTCGAGGACAGAAAGTGAATAGTCCGGATTCAAGCATATCACAAAATACGAGTAAACAGCTAGAACTCATTGCTTCCAAACAACCTGATGGGAAGATGGTTTATAAGGTGGTAAAACGGAATGTAGTGTCACAGCCTGTAGCTGAAGAAAAGCCAAAGGTGGTCAGAAAACCGCCACGAGAAAGAGTGCGAATCTCACCACCTCGACCGGTAGCTTATCGAGAAGAGGAAAAAGCTGACGAAACTAAGAGTGAACCTTTAAATGATGAGAAGAGCAGGTCAAAAAGACCTATGCCACCACTACGCAAGAATGGAAAATGGATAAAAGCTAGTCGTTTAAAAAGTCTTGAAAATTTAAAGAGTGCACTCAAAAAAAGAAATGCTGAAAGAAACAGTTCTGAAGCATCTGTTTGTGAAATGAATCAGAAAATTGCAACAAGTGTTAGTTCTGTGGGAGAATCATTGAAAGCAAAGATTCTTCCAAAAGAAAGTGCTCACTGAACAAAGACCTTGGTATTTCTGCAGAGGAAGACGAAGAAGGGGGAGAAAATAGTACAGATAAAGAGGATGAACTTGATAGAAACGATGAGGATTTCCAGATGAAAGGTTCACATGAATGTCAAGCGTCATTTGGAATGAACGGTGGTGAGGATGACCGTGGCTGGGAATGCCCGCCTTTTAAGGATCATGAAACAGAATCCGACCTGCAACAGTGTGAATTCAGCTTCGGATTCAATTGTCCCAAATGCAAGAAAGTGTTTGTGAAGTCAAAAATGTTCTCCGATCACATGCGGAGTGAGCATGCAGATTTTTCTTCCTATCCGCACCGTTGTCAGATGGGAATGTGCTCAGTGTGTGGCTTGTCTTTGCGCAAAAGCTTTCTGTGGTCGCACGAATGGAGGGTGCATGGCATCCAGACGTACAATGAGACGCTGGCTCCTCAAATGCCCGAGCCACGCTATTTCACATGCCCAGAATGTGGTTTGCGCCGGTCATCAAAGGGCTCATTGAACGCCCATGTCAGTGCAGTGCACCGCGGTTGTCGCAACTATTCATGTGAGGTCTGTGGCAAGCGGTTTGCCAGATATATATCATTGCAGCAACACATTCGCACGCATACGAACGAGCGACGGTACAAGTGCCGATTTTGTGAGCAAACGTTCAATCGCGGCAGCCACAAGACCATGCATGAAGCGCTGCACATTGATCATAAGTTCTACTCGTGCGCATTATGCACTAAAGCGTTTGTGCAGATCACCAGCGTCAATGTGCATATGGCCACGCACCACCCGGAGCTGGATCGCAGCGAATACCGGAAGAACCGGCGCTACCACCCACTGCAAATCACCGGCGACCAAGTGGTTGTGAAAGAGGTGACCGGGGGCACTGGACGGAAGGGCAAGTTTGGCAGCAAAGGCCTCAAGTCTGGAGCAGTGGATGAGGAGAAGAGCACTGAGGGGGATGTGGCTGTAAAGGAGGAAGATATGAGTGAAAGTTTAGCTGTAAAGGGGGAAGATATGACTGAAAGTTTAGCTGTAAAGGAGGAAGATATGACTGAAAGTTTAGCTGTATAGGAGGAAGATATGACTGAAATGACTGAAAGGAGGAAGATATGCTGTAAATGAAGCTGGGGGAAGATATGACTGAAAGTTTAGCTGTAAAGGAGGAAGATATGACTGAAAGTTTAGCTGTAGAGGGGGAAGATATGACTGAAAGTTTAGCTGTAAAGGAGGAAGATATGACTGAAAGTTTAGCTGTAAAGGAGGAAGATATGACTGAAAGTTTAGCTGTAAAGGGGGAAGATATGACTGAAATTTAGCTGCAAGTGTTGAGATGAACAGGGTTGATGGCCAAAATGTTAAGGATGTAATGAATTAATGAGATTAGTATTGTGGAATGAACTTACCTAGTCAGAAAGAATTTGAGGTTAATGTAAAAATCAGAATTGATGATTTACATTGATAGAGTTGATGCTGTGAATTGTGAATTGCAAAAATGTATTTGGAAGGAGACTGAGATTTCATGCATTTATGAGATGGGTCTAGTCTGTTGTGGTATTGAATGCCCTGATCATCGTACGTCTTAAGTTTTAGGAATTTTATTTGTACATACATTGTAGCCAGTGATGTAAATAGCCCCGCATCTCGTGTCTCTGACTCAATCAAAATTTAAGAGATAAAATGGTATTTTATCCGATGGCTTAATTACTGTTTCTGTTCATTCAGGGAATGAAGTATCCTCAGTGGCAGGCAACATTGGTCAGGAACAGCCAGACTGGAACATCAATTCAATGCAGCCATTGACTGTCAAATTAGAATATCCAAATGAGGACCATTCTCTCCTGCCATTCGACAACACTGTCCATGACAAATGTAGTTCTCTAGTGAAACCTAGCCAGTTGATACAACATCCTAGTGTGTCTGGAAATAGCACGCAGGTTTTTCATACCAATCACGCAGTGCTCAAAAAAGGCACAGCTAAATTAGCACAACCATGCAAGGCACGAGCGTATAATAAAAAAGGTGCGAATTCAAGCAAATCACAAAATAAGGAAATGATTGATATCGTTGCTTCTGAACAAAGTGGTGATAGAAAGAAAAAATGTTACAAGTTGGTAAAACGGAATGTAGTGTCACAGCCTGTAGCTGAAGAAAAGCCAAAGGTTGGCAGAAAACCGCCACGAGAAAGAGTGCGAATCTCACCACCTCGACCGGTAGCTTATCGAGAAGAAGAAAAAGCTGACGAAACTAAGAGTGAACCTTTAGATGATGAGAAGAGCAGTTCAAGACAACCTTTGCCACCACGCAGCAAGAATGGAAAATGGATAAAAGCCAGTCGTTTAAAACGACTTGAAAATATAAAGAGTGGACTCAAAAAAAGAAATGCTGAAAGAAACAGTTCTGAAGCATCTGTTTGTGAAATGAATATGAAAATCGCAACAAGTGGTAGTTCTGTGGGAGAATCATTGACAACAAAGATTCTTCCAAAAAGAAAGTGCTCACTGAACAAAGACCTTGGTATTTCTGCAGAGGAAGATGAAGAAGGGGGAGAAAATAGTACAGTTAAAGAGGATGAACTTGATAGAAACGATGAGGATTTCCAGATTGATGCGTCCTACGAAAATCGAGGGTCATTTGGAATACTTGGGTTTGAGTTTGACAATGACTGGGAATTCCCACCTTTTGAGGATCATGAATCCGAATTTGACCTGCAGCAGTGTGAATTCAGCTTAGGGTACAATTGCCCAAAGTGCAAGAAAGTGTTTGTCAAGTCAAAAATGTTCCTCCACCACATGCGGAGTGAGCATGCAGAGTTTTCCTACATGCCGCACCAAGCTCAGATGGGAATGTGCTCCGTGTGCGGCGTATCTTTGCGTAAGAGCAAACTGTGGGCTCACGAGTGGAGGGTGCACGGCATCCAGACGTACAATGAGACGCTGGCTAAACATCTTCCGACCGCTTCGGAGCCACGCTATTTCACATGCCCGAATGTGGTCTGCGCATGTCAACGGAGCACTCAATGAAGACCCACGTTGACAGGGTACACAACGGCTGTCGCAACTTTTCGTGCGATGTCTGCGGCAAGCAGTTTGGGTCAAATCAAGCACTGAAGCACCACATGTTCATTCACACCAACGAGCGACGCTACAAGTGCCGATTTTGCGAGCAAACGTTCAATCGCGGCAGCCACAAGACCATGCATGAAGCGCTGCACCTTGATCATAAGTTCTACTCGTGCGCATTATGCACTAAAGCGTTTGTGCAGATCACCAGCGTCAATGTGCATATGGCCACGCACCACCCGGAACTGGATCGCAGCGAATACCGGAAGAACCGCCGCTACCACCCACTGCAAATCACCGGCGACCAAGTGGTTGTGAAAGAGGTGACCGGGGGCACTGGACGGAAGGGCAAGTTTGGCAGCAAAGGCCTCAAGTCTGGAGCGGTGGATGAGGAGAAGAGCACTGAGGGTCATGTGGCTGTAGAGGGGAGGGAATGAGTGAAAAAAAGTGCTTTGAGTGTTGAGTTGATCACGGTTGTGGACCAAAATACTGAGGATACAATGAATTCATGAGATGGGTGTGATAGACGTTCGAGTGAGAAGGAAATTTAGAGGTTACTGTAAAACTGAGATATTTTTTGAAGCTATTAAAATTTTATGGCTTTGAACCATAGACTACTTTGCAGTATTTAAAAGTTAAAGTTTTCTACAAAATTTCATCATAATTTACCAGTTGAAAACATATATAAATAGGATATATATATATGTATATATAATAGCACAAGTTAATAATATGCATGTGTATGGACAGCATGAGTTGAATTTGTTATTCGTGAAGCTTGAATCAACAAGAACCATCCTTATATACAAATGTAGCCCAAACAGTCTACAGTCTTTATTCTGTCTCGGCCACTACAATGTCCGAATAACAAAGCTTATTATACAGGGAGTAATGAACAGATTTGAATAAATCAAAATGAAAGAATAAGATATCTTCATTGTTTACTTCTAGACCAGTTTAGAAGTCCACATACGATGATGCTGATGCCCTTTTTGTCAATGGTGTATGGAAAGTAGCTAATACATGTAGGCCTAAATATAAATACACACTCATGCTGCGGTCTTACAGTTTACAGTTACAGTGCAAGTTTGCCAATGAAATCATTCACAAATATTTTTAGTTTTACAGTAATGTCATAGTCTGAATTGATAAGACATGCAACTTGGTACAGTTTGATGCGATTTTGTGTGAATCAAAGTATTTGGAAGGAGACTTTGGGCATTTCGTAAATATGAGATGGGTTTAGTCTGTTATGAAATAGAACAATTACACCCTGATTGTCATAGCTGTAAAATTTCAGTGATTGTAATTGTACATGTGTTTTTGCTTATGTTTACAATATTTAATTTTAATATTTCAAACCACTTTCATTTGAATTGAATCTGATGAGATTGAATGAATAGTGGTTTTGACTTATCTTTGAATTTAAGGCTCACCAATTAGATAATAAGTTTGTGTTATAACTTTCATAAAAAAAAAAAATTTCACTTAACGAGACTTTCTGGAGATAAAAAAAATTCTCAAAATGTGTTTGTTTTTATTTTAGTATAAAAGTACATTCATTTCCCTTTTTAAAAATGTATAACACTTTAGGGGTTTCGGGTATAGAATTTGGTTTATGGACCATACAAAAGATCATGTATACAATTTCGGTGCAGGCAAAATTCACATTGACTGAATTTTTTATAGTCTTTTGTATGATCTTTTGTATGGTCCATAAACCAAATTCTATTCCCAAAACCCCTAAAGTGTTCTACATTTTTAAAAAGGGAAATGAATGTTCTTTTATACTAAAATAAAAAACAAGAACATTTTGAGATTTTTTTATCTCCAAATTCTTTTATCTCCAGAAAGTCTCCTTAAGATTTCTTTTGCATTTTTGAAAAAGAGTAAATGTTGTTGGATATTTTTTTAACATATGTTCAGTAACTACTGTATTGCTCATTGTTAAATATATTTGTACCAGATATTAAGATATGGTGTAGTTAAGTTATCTTAGTAAAAATTGCTTTGCACAGTGTGATTCTGTGGCTGATTGAAACTAAAATATGTTCTTAATTTTGTTTGTTAATGAATTTTTATCGTTGAAGTATCAAAAATCAATATTTTGAAATATTGTTTTGTGTTTTTGATAAGGTGGAGACCGCCCAAAACAAGAAATAAGCAATAGCTATTATCAGTAACCTTTAACTCCAGTTACGGGCTTTTGCTATTATTTTTACATGTTCATGATCCAATATATGATTATATTTACAACTGAAAAAAGATTTTACCACTTTGTTAATATAAACATTCATGTTTCAAAATTTACTACAATTTATATTGACCTATTTCAAGTGAGGCTACATGCACTTGCATAGTGGAGGCAAAATGAATCCTGTTTCGCAAACAGTCGTGTAAACTAAACATTTTCACAATGCTATTGTGCTCTATACTCCTAATCATGTATCATGACACAAACAGAAATATTCACATACTTCTCTAGCTTTTCTATATGAAGGTTGTATTTAGTTTGAAATTATTTCAAATTAGCTTTGACAAGATATCTAACCTATGGTTTAGTCCCCAAGCCTTGCAGTGCCCATTTAAACAGAAATGCGCTTTGACAAGATTATCCATAAATATTGCTTGTCCATTCTAATTATATGTGATTCCTACATCATTCTTGATGTATGCATGTCTTCTACTTATTTAATTTTGGCTTAGCTCCATATATTAATTACAATGTAAATATGTTGTTGACGAACACAATCGAGAGTGCTGTATTCATATTGTAAAAGTCAGTTGCTATCAACTACATTTGTTTCGATTTTTCTAATTCTATATCCTAAGCTTGCTTGTGGATACAATTATATTCTCTCTCTTAAAACCTTAAGGCCTTAATTTTGGTTACCTAAAAAATTGCACAATTACTTAAATTATTCCATTTATGGTAGACAGTTTCTACCGGTATAAACATCCTGAAATGTATTCAGACTTTATGGCTTTATTATTTATACACGAGGGTTTGTTTGGGATTACGTCAATGAGTAAGTTCTTTAATAAAAATACTCAGAAGTCGAAGCTTTCTACATACAAATGTTATATTTGGCTGCAATGTGCGCACGCATCTTCAGACACGTGCTAATCTTTGCAAACTGAAAAATGTCTACATGACAATGGGAATTTCATGAACATTTCTCTTCTAATTAGGATTTTAAAAGATATGAAGCGTTACATGGCACAATTATTTTGTATAAATGTTTCGAGCATCATATGAAATGTTTGATTTTTTTTCACGATTTTTGATACAGTTTCATTACCATTTTATGAAATATTTCATGCCTCGAGATGTAGGTGAACCACTGATGGAAAACCATGTTTTCATTTATTGGTGGGATATAGTATATTCAGCAATTAAAAAGTGGTACTAAAATGACAAACCACGTTTTACAAATACAATCTCACCCCCTTGTCATGCCATAACATCCATATTTATTTAAAAAATGACAAACATAAATTAGTCTCAGTGTGCATACCATTGCATACTATTTCCAATTTTCATTTATAAACAAAAACTACAGTTATAGATAATAATGAACGTCCAGAAGGTATACCCCGAACACCGTTTTTTGTAACATACATGCTTGATGTTTAGAGTCCTTTAATAGCAGATTGCTGATCCAATCAGGTCCAAATCAATTATCTATGTTTGCTGGTAACAGTTTTGTGTTCACTGAAAAACATTTCCCCTTCACAACAATGTGCAGCTCAAAGTTTTACTTCCAAAATAGACATAGAGATGCCTACCCAACCCACACTGTATGAATTTTCCCCCAAAAAACTGTCCAGAGTCAATGCTACTTCCAAAATAAATAATAAATGCATGATTAAACTGAACTAAAATTATACTGAACATTGTTGGATAAAACTAAATGGAATAGAAAAGTATTAATGCGTTATTTTCGTTGGGAATAAAATAACCGAAGTGGATGATCAATACAAATATTGAAAGTCCGCCATAAGAAAAACAAGAGATATAACAGGCTATTTCCTCAAATTTTAATTGCATACAATTTGGATTATATCGTGTTCATGTAGAACTAAGTGGACTCCTAATGTTCTCTCTAGAAAGATATCCAATTGCGAACAACCTTCAACACAGGATAACGTAATGTTTTTCTGCATTCAGGTGACATTGAAAACGAGGAGCAATCTGCAGAAAGCGAGACGATCTTGTATGACACAATGGCTGGCAAAAGTGAGCCACCGGCAGAAGTGAGCACTCTGCACATGATCTCAGAGCCTGGGAGCATGGGCCCTGAAACTATTGTGGTTGGCAGGACGAGAAAGAAACAGCAATCAGCCAAACGCAGCAAAGAGAAAGCGACTGATGAGAAAGTGTCACAGAGTGATTTGAAGTTTGCAACCTATGAAGTAACGAGGTCAGGTCGAAAGCGAAGAGTTCTTTCTCTGGATGACATGTACGATAAGTTGGTAGATGTGGATGATAACGATGTGGTTAATGATGAAGGGTATGGTGTTGACAAAGAGTTGAATGAGATTAAGTCTGAGGACGACATTAAGTCTGAAGAGGAGGACGATGACTTAGACCATGATGATGAAGCGGAGGAAAGTAGGGACGCAGGAGAAAATATGTCCAAGAAGAGAAAAAAAACAAAAGAGGATGATGAAAGCTGGAATGAAGAGGAAGTCAGTGATCAAGACGAGCCCGATGATGAAATTGATGCCGAAAACAATAGGCCTTCTCGGAGAAAGAGTTCGGCTAAGAAAGTAAGAGAAAAGAAAAAATGTTCTATTTGTGGGCGCAGCTACAGCAATCAAGCGTGTCTTGCTAAGCACATCAGAAAAGCTCATACGGAAAATCCTGACATCAAAGCTGACGTGAAATCAATAAAGACTAACAAGGCACACCAGTGTCTGATCTGTGAACGCTATTACAAGTCTGCGCGTCTCCTGCGCCAGCACACCATCAAGCAGCACTCGTCCTTCGAAAACCTCTCATCGCTGAGCACGTCGCAGGCTCTGGACATCATCGGTGACCCGAACGACGAGAGCAGAAAACGGACGCGATGCCACGTGGAACCCAAGTCGTGCTCGCTGTGCGGCGTCGAGTGCTACGACGTGCGCGCTCTCAAGAAGCACCTGCGAGAGGAGCACCCGGACGTGACAGACGTCGACGCCATCATCCCGAGCCCGAACGACCGCGTCATCTGCTCGATCTGCGGCGTCTCGGTGCAGCGCTACTCGCTCTGGCAGCACGAGTGGAAGAAGCACGGCGTGCGTTCACGCGCGGACAGAAGCCGCTACCTCGCCTGCCCGCACTGCCCCGTGCGCTTCACCACCAAGCTGTGCTACGACGTGCACCTCGACAAGCACAACAACACCAAGCGCTACGTCTGCGACGTGTGCGGCGCGCGCCTCGCCAACAGCAAGTCGCTGCGGGAGCACCGCCAGATCCATGACAACGTGCGCAACCACCACTGCCGCTTCTGCGAGCTGAGCTTCACGAAGGACTCGAGCAAACGGCAGCACGAGCCGCTTCACTTCCCCGAGCACCGGAGCTACGTGTGTCGCTGGTGCGGCGAGGGCTTCGTGCAGGTCAACTCCATCAACCTGCACATGGCCAAGTACCACCCCGAGCTGCCCCGCGACCAGTACAACGCGGCGCGGCGCTACGTGCTTTCGAGTACAAGGATGGCATGGTGGCGAAACCGGTCACGCCCAGGATGCGGCGGCGGCGGCCGGCACACGGCGGCGGGGAGTGAAGGAAATGTCGAGATCGGATGGGATCAGAGGGTATTTGTTGTGCTCGAGGTGGGGGGATGGGTTTACGGAAATGCTGAGAGACTACTCTGGTTGAAATGCTTATTAAAAGATCAAAAGCTGGTGTGAATAACTAATTAAGTAAGCTTGTTGAAAAACTGACTGGCCACTGACAATCAAGTGGAGAAACTATGCAGGTTCAATTGTATGCATTGTGAAATGATTTACACAATAGACAAATAGCATCTTGGGAGCTGCTCACGTATGGAAGTATGGAGTGTGATTGTGTGTGGTTCATGAATAATAGTTGATTTCTTAGTTCAAGGAACTTGAATAGAGAATCATTTTGTTAATTGATGATATGGTCGTAAACAAAATGTGGCAATTGACAAAACGGATGAATGAACAGGCAGAGATGATGTACTATTAATGTGCAAGAAATTGTTTGGATGGTTCGTTGATGATAGTGCAGATAAAGCTGCATTTTTATGTGACTTCTATATTTTCAACATATACTAAATTGCATCTTGAAAATTCCAAGAATTCCAAGCATTTATTATTTTTGGATGTGTAAGAAAAGTCTGTGATATTAAATGAGGCATGTTTTAACACATTTACCATACTTGAAAAATCCACAAGTAGAAGCTATTCATATGATGGAGCTTTTCTTAAGATCATAATGTTGAATTTTCTTTTTAACTTTATCTTCGTGTATTTACTCAT
>JAGTTF010000197.1:1149732-1171058 GCA_019095985.1 Streblospio benedicti
TCTTTTTAGCACGCATATGTCTACCAACGATAATATGCTTGCGAAAAAGACGAGAGAGAGAGAGAAGTTTGAAAATGTATTGGCAAGCACTGGGAAACACATTGATATTTTTGTCAGTGTCGTGGATTTCTACTTCTTTTGTTAGACAAACAGCAACGACAGGAGTTGAAATGATACCAATTAGCTAGCTCAGTAGAACTTCAATGTTTTTACCTTTCCCACGTCGTCATCCCAGTTGCATTTTACAACAATATTGTCAGAGATTCATCAGAAATCACACATTCATGCATATATTTGCTATGTTTTGGTGCAACTATCTAGTACTGCATATGCATGTATGTTGATTGGGTATGAAAGAGGTACTTGTCACCACCTGGCAATAAACCTCTGCACAGTTACACTGTACTCCCAGAAGGTGGATCATTTTGTGCTGCAAATAAGTTCTACTCCCAAGCAGCATGTGCAATAATTGTGTCTCTTACAATTACAATATAGGATTGGATAATTCACGTTGTTTTCACAACGAATTTCACACGATTATTATTCACTATCTGGGAATAACAGTTTTACGGTTTTGTATATTTTTCGCAGGTCCCATTACCAAGCAATGTGTACGCTGTGTCAGCGCATCATGCTCAGATCGCAGCTGGACCGGCACTATTGGACCAACCACCAGGTTGTGGCGAAACGCACCATCGCCACCTTCCAGTGTCCGCACTGCGACTACCGCACCTGTGAGGTACACAACATTTTTTTTTTTTTTTTTTTTTATAATTATATATTCATTTATTCATATCACATTTGCAAAACCACACATGTTTCCCAGAAGGGCTTTGCGAAGCAAACAGACAGATACAGATTTCAATATACACGTACTAGTATTCTAGGACAACAGCCATGATTTTATAACCTTGCACACAAATCCAATCTATGTAACAACATTTTCGTAAAACAGCTTTAAAGCAGCTTTCTACTCACCTTGAAAAAAAACACTCAAATAATTTAACTACTAAATTCTAGGCATTACAAATTTTTGGAATAGTCTTCATATTAATTTATGGAAAATCAATGCTTACATTCAAAGGCTATTATAAAGTACATTATGCAACTTAAATTAAAAAATCAGAACATTTCTTTATTCATTTCTTCTTGTTTCTAGTTATTGCTATTATATCCAAACACAAACTATCAAAAGAAAAATATTTTATTTAAATTTCGAGTACATATACTCCTTATTAAAGATCCGAATACAATACATGAAATAAAAATCATTTTATATTGCACATATCAACCTATATTGATTAGAGTAGGGCGGAATCGATTTGCAGAGACTGTATGTAACAACAGTTTACCCTTTGTAGGCACCAGGCATCATGAGCCATGTGAACTCTACCCACAAGAAGATCAAGAAGTTCATGTGTGATATTTGTGGCCGGGAGTTTGGCACCATTAAAAGTCTGAAGATGCACTGCAAGGTTCACACGGGTACGTAAATTATTCTTCATGTTTTAGTTAACAGCGTAAATGCTATTTTTCTAGCAAAAGTTGTAATCAGTTTGCAGTTAGTTTTTATTAGATTATTGTCTTATGTAAATTGCTAAATGGATTTAGCATTAGAAAAAAAAACAACATAGTAATTTTGAGTGGTGTAAAACTGATGAGTCATTCGGTAATTAACTTGTGACCTAAAAGCAGTATTTGGTGCTTGGAAAGACACAGTAGAAATTCGACCATCAACCATCAACTAACCAGTCATTAATCTAGAAATTGGCAACAATGAGTCCCTAGGACTTGCATATTTCGACACAATGGGCCAATACAATGAGTCCAGGCATAATTATATTACCTTAACAAACTGTAAATATTTCTATGGGACCCGTAGGATGCACAGTTTTTATTCTAGGAGTCTGGTGGAAAAAATAATGAGTCCTGGATTCGAGACTTGCATTTAGATTAATCACTGACTAACTGACCGTCTCTCTGTTGCAGGTGTGAAGAATTACCGATGTAAGTTTTGTAACGATCTATTCGCCAAAGCGGGTCACCTGACGCAGCACATATCGGTCCACACCGGGTGGAAACCATACAAGTGCAAGCTCTGTGATAAGGTGTGTATGAAAAGTCCAAGCTGTTCTAAGTGCATTTTACACTTTACAGGTACACATTCTACAAACAGCTGTTTTAACTTTTATAAGCGCAAATTGTGCTCGGTTCGTATCACAGGTGTAGGTTTTGAAATTGGTCAACTTGTGTGGATCACAACTGGAAACCAGATGGATTTGTATTAAAAGCTTGTCCTTAATGACTTGATAAATACAAATAGACAACTATCATTTTTAACTTTTTGTACCAGCTACACTATCACGTTATGTGTCTGCCCCGTTATATTTGATCTAAACTCTCAACTTAACGATAAATTAATAATGAAACAAAGTTTAAAGCATGTATTGTTTGTTAGGCTTAAAAACACTTTTGTTTTTTAAAACTTTATTTTCTTATTCACCTAATGAATTTACAACCACATAGTATCTTTCTACCTCAGTACACAATAGTACACAATAGGTTACATGAAATAATATGTAGCATGTCGTGTTGGTTACAACGTATTCCTGTATTATTACATAATTTCCTCAGTATTGTCTGCTGAGCATGCATTGAAATCAATGTGACATCTACCCCTCTTTTTGCAATTGAATGTTTGAATCACGATTCCACGACCTTCAACATGCAATGTCTCTTCTTGTTGCAGGCGTTCACTCAACTAACCTCGATCAACCTGCACCTCTCCAGTCACCACAAACACATAGCAAAAGAGCAATGGAAGGATCACCGTGAGTACGTCAAGGATCCAGAGACGCTGAGAGGCATAGGGGAGTTCAGGGTAGACGTGGAGGAACGAAGGACAGAAGATGCAAGACTGGTGTAACCTTTGGGCATCACTGATTTCAGTGATAATGATAATACACCAGTTTTCGTATAACTAGGAATCATGGGAAATAAATAGACAAACAAACCAAGCACGTGGCTGTTTTGCATATGCTTGAAGCTTTTTCGCTGTCTCATATGAAATATTTAGGTACGATCGTAGTGGTGTCTCAAAATAGTTACAACAATTTTTTACCCATGTGGTGCAGTCTCAATCAACTAAAGCTCTGTGATGCTACAGCGTGGCAGAAAGAAATGATAAAGACTGATACTGTTTGTCTATTTTTTTCCCAGAATGCAATTGTTTGTAGCCACCTGCTGGTTTTTTACAGGAACTACGATTAGAAAAAAAATGTATGGCATTCCAGTGATTGTTGTGAGCTTACAGTTGTAGGCGATCAGGAGGGCTGAGAAGATTCCATTTTTTTTCATGAGCATGTGTTTTACACTTGAAAGTGAGGCTAGTTACCTGACAATGGATTAAAATATTGTGTGTTAGAAATTCAGATAAAAATATGTGCACATTTCAGCACTCACTGGGTAACAAGACTCTTTTGTTTTTCCAAATCAATGAGACGGATACTTGAAAATGTTACATAGATACTCAGTAATTTCAACTCACTGCACATGAATAATTCACTGTGCTTCTTCAAACAGTTTATAAGGAAATGTGTCTGTTTTTATGCATGCGTGTGGGTGATATTGAGATGTACGTGTATCTAAGGCACTTTTACAAAAACATGTATTGTTAATGTTATTGTTATATTCTGGTGACTTGCATATTTTTTGCCATTTTAATTGTCAAAAATATTTGTGATCATGTTTCTGATGTGGACTAAAATATTGAGGGATAAATATTCATGACTTACTCGATAAAATGACCACCACTAGACAAATTATTGATAGTTTCAATTCTCAAAACGTAGAGTTTACATGTAAATGTAAAAAATGTGAAAGGCGAAAGATCATGTAATGCATTACTTTTTTAATGAATATTTTTTTTGTGTTGAATGAGCAGTGTACGTTTTAAGACTATGTTGAAATGTTTTAATTTCTGTTGATTTTAATGAAATGTTAGACCACTATATATTATTATTATTATTCTTTCATTATTTATATTCATATATGACGATTATTTATATTAAATAAAGATGTGATTCAAAACATTATTGCCATTCATATTTTTTTCTCTTCAATTTTCATACGTATTTTATCTAATACTGATTTAAAAATATGTTTTGTCATATTGTGTTCAAATGATCGATTGTCAAATTATTTGATTTGAATGATGAACAACACCAACAAAAAGCTATCATTGCTACAGCTTAGTGTAGTAGGTAAAATCAAACACATAAAGTTTGCAAGTTTTGTTCTGAATTACATGTACAGTTGATCTGCAAATGTTTTACAATTGTTTTGTAAACGAGTTAATTTAGAAAATTGATTATCAAAAGAAAAATTTAAATTCTAAATGAAACCATTTTTACGTACATGTGATTGTGTAGAGGCCTGTGCCATTTTAGGAAATGTTGGATGAATTGAATTTGAAGAACACACATTATTTTTGTAAAAGTGCTTGCTACAGGAATTTTTATTTAGAAATATTTTGCTTTTAACTCTGAGGACCATGAAGAATTTAAGCTATGATTTTAATTTTGTTTTCTTACATTGTTCAGGATACAGCTGGTTCCGAGAATTCGTCAGTGTAACAGTAGAAAATGAGGATGATGTTTTCATCAACGATGAAGAAAACAAAACAAACTATTGCAGAACAAATCAAAATCGACCAATCAAAGTAAATCACGATTCTGGAAGAGGTTTGAATGTGCAGGAAACAAAGAAAGATGAAACACAGGAATGTATAAATCCATGTGGTGAATTAGACATAGCAAATAAGGAAAATGGTGATTTGAAGGCAACTGATGTTGATGAATGCAAAGTTAGAAAGAGTAAACGTATCAAACTTATGCCATCTGACGAAAAGGGGACATTTAGTGTCGATGAAGATACTTCGAACAACCGTAATATGATTGAAACAATTGGAAAGAAAAGTAATATTAAGTCACCTAAAGGCAAAAAGAACCAAAAACAACACATGTACAGCCAACGTGAACCAAAACAAGCTAAAAAAAGCAATAATCCAACTCAGAATGACTCCGACCAAGGAAACACTGACAAATGTGATGCCAATATTCATCAATGCGATATTTGTAACATCAGTTTTCTCACACTTGCTGCACTTGAACACCATGCAGATAAAGATACTTGTAGAAGTCCTGCTATTAACAAAAGAGAGTACAAAAATTGGAAGAAGCTGCAGTGTGAATCTCAGCCGGGAAACAGGAGTTGTGATGCCCAGAAGCTGATTTTGGAGGATCCCAGTGAACCCACGTGCTGTTTGTGTCACCAGACGTTTACTACGGTGAGTGGAAAGTGAGCAAATTACAGTTTGAAGGCTATTCTTTTTTTTTTATCTCAAGCTATTGCTTACGATACTAAATGTTAAGGACTAAATAATGTGATTTCATATGACAGCCATTTTTTCTTGATTTAGTGGAAAACTGTAAGCAAAAATTATATCGACATAAAAATGTGTAAAATGTTAGCAGTATAGAATTTTGACAGCAACGTTTTTATGTGTGACAGATTAACAGTTTCGAATGTTAGACCAATCACCCAACGATGGTCAAAATATTGATGTATAGCAATTCACCTGAAAGTTTAAACTTTCTTTTAGTCTTTCATCAGTAGGTGATTGATGTCACTTTCAAGTCAATATTGACCATGCACACCAGGCCTAATTCTGATCATGTTTTTGTCCCCAGGTGAATCTTTTGGGCCGTCATGCACGACGCTGCCACCCTGATTCTGAAATCGAGGCTCTGGGTGCGCGCCACCCAAGCAGCCTCGTGCAGTGCCCGGTGTGTGCAGGAGCATCCGCGACGGAGGATGGTGGAGCACTTGTGGACAACATGAGGTGAGAACTTTTTTTACGACCCAGTTCATCTGGTCTTTTTTAATCAATTACAGGTACACATTTATAGAAACAACTTCAGTATGTAGAACAACAAATCATGACATAGAAGAAGAATCAAATCTGTGGCTAAATTATAGAATTCATTACCAAAAAGTAGTCCGGTTGTATGTGCGGGGGTTTCAGGGGGCAGAGCCCCATTGATATGTTGAAATATGTTGCAAAATATATTCAACAATAATCATGATTAATGTTAATACTAATGCTGATTAGCAAACTAATGAATATTAATAATACAATTATAATATCAAATATTTTTGGTAGTGATTTCTATAATTGTTCCAAATCTGTATGCTTTGATCCAAAATATCTACCCAGTTAGACATATGTTTATATTTTAAACAGGATAATAAGAAAGAGATCAATTGCTTATTGAGCTTTCGGCAAATGCTCTTGCCTTCATCAAAAAAAAAAAAAAAAAAAAAGTCGATCAACTTGCCATCCTCTGTCTGCGTGTGCTGTAGGTGCAGGTGGCGGGCCGGTGTGCGTACTACGCGTGCGCGGACTGTGAGTACCGCACGGTGCGGGGAGAGCTGTACCGTCGCCACGTCGACTCGGCGGTGCACGGCCGCACACGCAAACAGCACCACGTCTGCGCCGTGTGTGGCAAGGGATTTGTGCAGGTACGGATGTAAATCGTAGTATTGAGTGAACTCGGTATGCAGCGTACGCTCTCATTATTAACTTCTACTACTCTTCTGCAACATTACACACAACATAAAACATGAAACTCTCTACAAAAATTCAAAGTTCAAAACAGTTTTCGAGAACTATAGTCTCCTTTTCAATTGAAAACTGTTTTGAACTTTGAATTTTTGTATAGAGGTTTATGTTTTATATTTTGTGTAATGTTGCAGAAGAGTAGTAGAAGCTAATAAAGTACTGATGTAGATCCATGTCTCAATCAGACGACAGTCTGTAGTTTCCACTGAGTATCAGATGTCAAGCAAATTGACCTCTGAAATGTTTCCCCTGAGAGTGGATTAACATAATTTATGTGACCTGTTCAAATACTGCAACCTGATTGGTTGAACCAGCCACACCCATCTGATACTTAGCTGTGATTGGTCACTTGACCTCATTTATACAGGTACTGATGGAGATCCATGTCTCAATCAGACGACAGTCTGTAGTTTGTGTAAAAGTTATTCTATGTATTATTATGTATGTGGCAGCAGGTCTCATTTTATGTATAGTTGTCTTTCCTTACCACATTTTACTTCCAATATATATAGTTTATTTTTATATCACAAAAAGCTTTTCATCTCTATAGAGACCTTTTCAATACAATTACAATAAAAAAAATACTTCTTAGGTTTCTTTTGGTTTTTATGTTCCATTAAGAATGAATATCATTTGGATTTTCATTTTGGAAGAAGCATGTACATTTGGTAAGTTTGTAAAAATTGAAAAGGTCTCTATAGAGATGAAAAGCTTTTTGTGATATAGAAATAAATTATATATTGGAAGTAAAATGTGGTAAGGAAAGACAAATATACATAAAATGAGTCTGTAGTTTCATGAAGCAGTCATAATTCGAATTGGAGGATTCTCTCTCTTTTTTTTTAAGATAAAACGTAGTATTAAAATATTTTTGAATAAACCTGAACCCAGTAATCTGCATTTAAGGAGAGGGTAAGATAGGTGCAGATAGGTAGATCATGATACCATTTGTCAATTTACCATTTTCAGTACATATTTACCGTATCTTTTTAAGCTACTCATTTAATAGCAGTATTTTTGCCATTTTCTTTTGTTCTTTCTTCTATTTCTGCTGCCCATCCTCTAATGTGGTCAAAATTAAATCTATGTTGGTCCAAATGTTTTATATATTTTTATTTACTCTATTTACTCTTTCACCATGTTTCAATAACATCCAGTATCCTTCTCAAATTCAAATTTCAAAATAGAGTAAATAGAAAGATATAAAACATTTGGACCAACATAGAGTTAATTCAGACCGCATTAGAGGATGGGCAGCAGAAATAGAAGAGAGAATAAAAGAAAATGCGACCACATGCTGCATACCATATTTCACGAATCTTGTATATTTTTGCAATTACTCCATAAAATGAACGCTCTTATTTTGCCATTGTCCGCTGACCGGCCCAGTGGATAGGAGTTGGACAGACCAAAAGGTCGTGTGAATTCCTAATGGGTCTGATGGCAATTAGCATGCTTGCCTACAGTTGCACATGTGCTGTATGCTCCCCGGGTACAGGTGGGAAAAAAAAGTGTGTGACAAGGATGCAATGACCTGGTGTAAATATGTAACCCGCTAGGAGTTGAGATAACAGTGAATCCAATGACTATAAATATAAACCACAGCATTATATTTGAATCATTTCACCGTCTGTCCAGTCGGGCGTCGGGCGCTGCGGGCCCACATGGCTGTGCACACGGGCGAGCGCAGCTTCCCCTGCCGATTCTGTGAGCGCCGCTTCCGCAAACAGTCAGCGCGCGACCAGCATGAACCGCTCCACACCGGGTACAAGCCGTACGCCTGCTGCAGGTGTCATGCCAGGTGGGTCAGCACGTGTCAGGGAGCAGGTGCCTGTAAGATGGGTCATTAGGTGTAATGATAAAAAAAGAATAAAAATGTGATGGCATGTGTTGGGCAAGTAGATGTCAGCAGGTGTCATGCCCCATCATACATTTCTTGTCTAATCGTAGTTCCTGTCTAAAGCCAGCAGGTGGCCACAAACAATTGCATTCTGGGGGAAAAATAGACAAACAGTATCAGTCTTTATCATTTCTTTCTGACATGCCGTAGCATCACAGAGATTTGGTTGATTGAGACTGCACCACATGCGGGTAAAAATTGTAGTAACTATTTTGAGACACCTTGTACGATCGTACATAAATATTTCATTGAGACAGCGATTAGAAAAGTGGTCAATGGCTTAGCAGGTGCCTGTAAGATGGGTCATTAAAAAAAAAAAGAAGAAAAATAATGTCATGGCAGGGAGGTCAGCAAGTGTTGGGCAAGTAGATGTCCGCAGTTATCACATTAGATCTGATCTTATACATGATGTATACATTTGATTAGATTACAAAGAAAGTCACAAATCTTTTTTTTATATATTTTAAGTCTGTTTTTAATCACCACTTTATTCTTTTTCAAAAGTTTTCCAAATCCGCTGCACATATGATTGGGGAAATGGTAAAATGTGTTCTAACTTTTATTTTTTAAATGAATTTGATAAAAAGCATGTTTTCTCTTATTATTCCGTCATCAGTGTCTTTTTGTGCATTTGAATATAACCATCATGATGTTTGATGTTGTGTTCTCAGGTTCACCCAGATTACGAGTGCCAACGTGCACTTGGCCCGATACCACCCGGAGGTGCCAAGGTCAGAGTGGAGGCAAAACAGGAGCTACCAGCCCATGGCAACTGTGGCAAGCAGGGACCAGCAGACCGCACAGCAGGGAGATGCTGGGGACACGAATGGAGAAGAGGACGGTGATGGGGGAACTAATGGAAGCGGTGGAAATAATGAACAAGGAGATAGTTAACAAGCCATGGATAGTGCGAGAAAGGATATTAGGCGTGTTCATAGTTGTAGTGATGCGTGCGAGGGGTTCTTGTGCTAAAGACAGTATGTAGGATGACGGAAACGCTAATGCAGGAGTCCCAGGATACATGAGCTGGATGAGGTTTTTGGGGAAGGTGTAGTAGTGGATGAGGCATCTATGATACTGGCAATCATGAAGTGAACGGATGGAGGACGAATGGAAAATTAAACAAAACATATGAGCTAGAGTATGATTGATCAGTATGAACTGTGAATGGCAAGATTGGATGATGGAGCACTTTTTCTAAGTGTTGATGAAAAGGGGGTCTATGTATAAGAGGATATCTGTGGTGATGTCAAACACACCAATGATTGTTGAGAATGAATGTGGCTTTTTGTGTGTTATTTTTGTACGATGTTGGTGCACGTTAGAGCCAAATTCGAAAGAATTGCTTTAAAAATTTGGATTTACTTTACATGTGCCATAATTCATTATCATAATTGATGTTTGTGTTATATAGCTTAATTCGAAATAAATAATACACAAACATTGTTCATTGTTCATTGTTGTTTTTAGTTATGTTACATCATCAGAATATTGCAAAAGTCATAAACTTATAAACAGAAAAGAAATAAAATTCACACAAAAAATGAAAGTTAGCAATGGTTTTTGTAAAGTTTAATCATCCTAATCCAAGGACATTTTATTTGCAAGAAAATGTGTTATGAATTTGATTTTTTGAATATTCTGCATATTGTGTGCTGGCATACTATTAATATCTGTATATATCATATAAAAATATTTATTATTTTTATGAATAACCTACATGTATCTTAGCAGTTCGTAAAAACATTGAACAGCATTTGAAAAGAATTTCTGATTATACTGTAAAACTAGAATATTTCGTGACTATTAAATTTTGCAATTTTGGTCCATCCGCGACCTACTTTACATAGGTCATTAATGTTTACTGACTATTTAAGTTAGCATTTTTGAGCCTACCCACGAAATTTGCAAATTAAATCGTGCACAAACATTTGTAGTTTTATAGTACATTTTGCTTTTGACATTTTGAAACATTTCTACCATATTGTTGATTAAATACACTTGATTTGCATGTAACTGTTTTTAGTTTGAAAGCTAACTGCAATTTGCAGTGTGATCTCTACTACCACTGTCCTTGTCAGCTCCTCCTTTTGTGTGTTTAATACAAAATATTCATGGATTCCCCCATTTCATGAGTCTCGCACATGAATTCCATAAACAAGGGAATTCACCCAGACTTTTACAATTTTAGAATAGAATAGAATTTATATTGATACACACATGCTTCATTACTAAGTATTCATGATCTAATTTTGCAACTACAACATGGAAAATATTTGTTTTATTTGAAGTTTCTTTGCTGTTGTTAAGTTGATATTTAATAAAGTTATTCAATTGTCTCTGTTTTCAGACAGTCACAACAGCCAGAAGATTGGGTCAACAGCTGGATGTCAAGATGATGGTAATTACAATGTTAACACTGGCGAAAATAGGAGCGTTGCACTGTTAAAAGTTGAATCAATGGACATGACTAGTTTGGAATTGGAAAAGGAATCCAGTTTTCCAGATCTAACAAACACCAACAATTCATGCACAAATCTAGACACGAATAAACCGCCTTGTGAAATAGAAACACCACAACTATTGGCTAGAAAATCTAAGAGGAAGCGAAGGTCCATTCTGCAGCCAAAGAAATATGTTATCGATCATAGTGATGAGGATGAAGAAATGGTTGTCCCTAAGCAATTCTCATGTCAAGATTGTAATAAGGCGTTCAGAAAAAAATCTGATCTTTCACGACATGTTCTTGTCCACCAGGAGAGAGGCTCTTATCCCTGCCAACATTGTGGCAAGACGTTTAAGAGGGCTGATACATTGAAGGTGCATCTTTCAGTGAAACACCAAGAGGGGGAATGCTTTCTGCTGTAATGCTTGCGGCTTGACGTATGGTACAAAGAGCAGTCTTTTGGAGCATATGAGTGCAAAACATGATATTGGAGGGAAGCTGCATAAATGTGATAGATGTGATGCATCATTCTCCTACAGGGCTGCACTTTTCAAACATAAGATGGGCCAAGTATGCGAGAAAGAGAAGGAAACAAATGCTGCCTCCAGTTTCATGTGTCATAAGTGCGGAAGTGAGTTTGTGAAAAGGAGATACCTCGAGCAGCACTTGCAAACAAAGCACGCCGAGGGACAATTCCGCTGTGAAAAGTGCCCGAAAGTGTTCAGAAACGCACGCTATCTGAGACGACACAAGCTGCGATGTAAAGGTCCTCCGGAAAGTGTGAAGAAAGCACCACCGGATAAGAAAAAAATGCCACAGGACAGGATAGGGCGTGAAATAAAGTACAGGCATGGCAAATACAAGTGCGACCAGTGTCCGCAAGGTGTCAACAGCGCCAAAAGCCTGCGCATGCACAAACTGACGCACCTCCCTTCTCCGCCATTCAGGTGCAAGATTTGTGAAGCTCACACGTGCTTCATGAAGAGCCACTTTGTGCGTAAACATAGCCAGGTCCCAGTCTCCGAACGGAAGCAGTGGATTGAGGACTTGAGGGTGCCGATTGAGCAACGTGTGGAGGTCATGCAGCCAAAGGTCGCAGAGGTCGCAGAGCCAACACCAGTGGGGATTTATGCTCTCAATTATAGCCAATAGTTACCTTGTATTATAAGTCATTTGAGGCGGATTTAGCGGAGAGATTGTGTGAGATTTAGTGACTGGACAGTTGTATTTGTTATGGACATAATTATGGCAAACAGTATCAATGATTGAGAGAGCTTGAAATGAATGAATTGTTTTCTTTAAACCCCAACATTGTTGATTAATGTGGTTCATAAAATTATCACAATGTATGTTATTGTGGTATGTAAAATTTGAAAATATTTATAAACCCAAAATCTCATTTAGTATCAAGTTCTGAATGCTGTTGTCTTTCTCCAATTGTGATAAATGTGCTAAAATTGCCATTTCAACAGTCTATGTAACTGAAGCTATAGGTTAAATTTTAATATTTATCAGGGGGAAAAAAGATTTATGATTGCCCAATGCCCCTACATGTGCAAAATAAGTGACTTGTGCCTCAAACAAAGTCGTGTGTTGGTCACCTTTTAATAAGTGTCCTTACGTTATAACTTTTGATTTAGCAAATATGTCCACCGTCACACAGAAATCTAAAACGGCCGTATAATTATGACCCTGGTCTTCGCTGCAGTGTCCTCAAAACATGTTTTAATGGGAATCCAGGTTTTTCATATCAATGCATAATTAATTAGCTAATAAATTAACTAGGCATCGTAACCTTGATTCTGCCACTGTACGGTTGCCAAGCGAGTAAAAATGGATTAAAGATGATCAAAGATATTGATCAGATATTGATATATCTAATTCTTGTAACACTAAATTTGCTTATCAGGGCGGCAGCAGCAGCTTTCATGTACTGTCACAATGTCACAATGCAACCATTACAAATCATAACGGAAACAGGTTATTAAAATTCATTCAATTTTGCGGTTAATAGACCACTAATTTTTTAAGACAATATAGTGTATACTAATCTATCCTTGGTATATAATACACAAATATGCAGTTTAATACTTTAAACCAATGAATATTTATTTACAGAGAATGTTTAAGCTTTCACCCATACATAGGGCTTGATCAGACTGTCATTATCAAACATACAAGTAGGCCTACAGTATTCATAATACTACAGGATTAACATTCTGTTGTTTGCACCCCCCCCCCCCCCTTCTTGGGTGACAGTTTACAAGTTTTCTGTAAATACATATCTATTGGTTTTAGTATGGAGCTTTTATTGGTGGATCGGATCATAACTTGACAATGACTTTACAGATAATCACGGCCATATGCAGATCCAGAGGGCAATCCTCACCTTTGTGTGGCTGGTTATTTTCAATAGCTTGTGAATTGAATTATTTGGATATTAGAAGTTTATAAAAAAAATGAAAAAGTAAAAACCCATGAGAGGCAAAATCGAATTTCTCACCCACTCCGTGAGTCAACCGCTAGCAACCGTTCCCTCCCGATTGTCCCAAAAAGATTGTGTTGGATGTGTATAATGCTTTTTCTGGACTTTTTTCACCAATAAATGTTTAAAACCAATAACACAACAGCTTCACTATGGCATGATTTTGAGCACTCAATTAGAGAACAGTAATTAGATCTCTGTAATTTGGCTTCGCATTGAAAGCCACTTTGTGTGTTCATTAGCCACGTACGAATGCATTTCTAGAGCTAGTATCCTACTATTGTTGGCCATTGTTATCTTTTGCATAGAAAGCATATATATATATAGCATTATGATCTGTTTTCAGAATTAATAGCTTTGTAAACTATTGATTCTTTGATGGCAAACAAATTGGTCAATAGAGGCTGTGTCCAAAAGAATAACCCATTTTACATGTACATGTTCACGGATATCAACTAGTCAGTATTATACCGCAAAATCAGTGGTAATATGTTCTTCATCATTATTAGCGTCCATGGATATTAAAATCAGGATTTGTCTTTACCACAGGATCTAGGTAAGAGATACTTCGCCATTACAAGTCTACAGATCGGTTATTATATAATCGATAGACATTTATCGTTCAAATTGAAATGTTATTTAATTACTTCATTTGCACCCCAATGACCCTGTTTGTCATTGTAAAAAATGACAGGTACAGCACTATCAAACATGCGTCTAAAGCACACTCCTATATGGGGGGAGGTATAAGGAAGTGGGATAAGGGAAAAAAAGCCAAAAAGAGGGATAAGGGAAAAAGGGCCAAAAATAGGGATAAGGGGGAAAAGGACCAACAAAAGAGGTATATGGGATTTCGAACCCTTATACCCCCCCCCCCCCCTATACGGCAGTTCGGTACTCCTTATGCTCCCAGGAGTCATGGTGTAACAGTTGCCACTGACTGCGGCGAATCCCGGGAATCATCTAAAAGGACATGATGGCAATTCTGAACTTATTTCCAATACTGCCTTTTTGACCCAATTTTATGCGTCTTTCGACACGATAAAGAATTGCTGATAAATTCTGTTCAAATTTGTTTGCTCGGGGTGATTTTCACAGAGGAACATGGAACATTAGCCATTAGAGTGGAACATGGATATTAGGTGTCAAAATATAATAGTGGAACATTGATCTCAGGACGCCTGTGTCACCCCCCCCCCCATCCTCATGACAGCAGAATTCCCAAAGACTACTGCTGTGTGTACAGATAACTAGCTGAAGGAGCAAGAACCAGAGGTCGCTACAAGGATGCCTGAGGATGCGTGCGTGGAAGAGGGGCATTAAGTTTCGTCTGAACTCTGAACTCTCACCAGAGTTGTCAATCTCCACTCTCAATAATCACTAAGTCTATAGCCTGAATCCACTGTGTTGTTGTACTCGTTGCTGCGCTGCTGCTGCTGCTGCTGCTGCTGCTGCTGCTGCTGCTGCTGTTGTAGTTTTTGTTGCTGTCGTTGTCGTTGTCATTATCGTTGTCATTGTTGCCAAATGCACTCGTCACAAACGCGCCGTTTACAATCAGTAACATGATCCCCTTTGCTGCTGTATATGCACACATGTACACAAATACGTTTCATCTCACATAGTACAATATCAGCAAATTGTAAGGATAGGTTCGTTCTACCAGTAGCCCCCGCATCACCCGATGGCCGCCAGCCTGCCCCACCCGCGCCCCCGCCGGGCCCGCGGCCTCACCCTGCCCCACCTGCCCGGTCTCCACGGCCCGGACGCCGCAGCCACGAGGCCGACCACGGCGCGCGTGCGGCGCAGTCTGCACGAGCTGGTGGAGACGCGCATCTCACCGTGGAGCGCGGACGACACGCAGCACGTGTACGTTGTGTTTATTTTTTTTTTTACTTAGGGAACGATCATAAATATTGATACAGGGGGTGGGGGTTAAAAATGTGTGTGTGTGGGGGGTCATCCAATGTTTTTTTTCATTTTTGTGGGGGGGGGTCGTTGAACTTTTTTTAATCACGCTACGGTATATTTTTTTCAAATATTTTCTTTTAGCAATGCAATGACTATATAGAGAACTTTTTCCTTAGTGAGTAGGTGTGGTGGTCACTCAACTTTTTAAAATGTTGAATAATGGGGGTTTTCTTCTAACTTTTTCTTCATGCCCCCCAAAATGTCTACATAATCAAAAAAATGGGTGACCCCCCCCCCCGGCATCGCTATTTATGATCGTTCCCTTAACATATACCAACAGGTTCTACAAACTAATTGCATTCTGGGGAAAATCAACTGGTGGAGAGTATCAGTCTTTATCATTTCTTTCTGCCACGCCGTAGCATCACAGAGATTTGATTGATTGAGACTGCACCAATTGGGTAAAAATTGTTGTAACTATTTTGAGACACCACTACGATCGTACATAAATATCTAATTGAGACAGCTATTAGAAAACTGGTGTATCAATGCCCACTTACATTGCAGAGAAATAGCACCAGTATCAGATTATGTAGACATTTGGCACTGTATTGGGTTTAAGATATAGAGCCTATACTAGTGGTTTCCATTGGACTAAAATTACCTTAACTCATGATGGAGTCTCAGGTCGCTCAAATGTCCTGACCCACCTGTTCTGGATTCACACAAATGCTGCAATTTTGATATAAATAATTCCATCTACTGTGGCAGGGAGGACGGCCACACGGCTCTCAATGCGGCCCTCATGAAGCACGACTGGAACATGGTGCCGCAGCTCTTGAGACAGACCATCGAGGTGAGGGTTTTACCCGTTTCATTCTCACGCTATAGATGCCAGGGGAGTGTGAGTCCAGGGGTGTGAGTGCGTGCAAAACAATAAGCTCTGGCTAGTAGTGGTATCATACGTATGCTTCCTATAAAACGGAGATACAACATATTCAATGATACAAAGTCCTGGCGACATACTGAAATCGCCAGAAGATCCAGTTGAAGCAAAGTTAGAGTGTGGGGGTACGGGTGGGGTTGGGGGGTGAGGAGCTTTAAAAATTGAAGCATTACACCGCCTCACGCGATTTAAGGGGTGAGGATGTGGGGTGGGGGGGGGGGTGGGGGGCATTTCCTACTAGACATTTATACTTTAATGCATGCTTAGATTTATACACTAGACTCTCCTATTGAGACCATCTCACTTAAGAGACTGCTGACAAAACCGCAGCACCACCTGTCAGTACACGGTGACAATTTTGCAACTTTCTTATCCAATGATGATTGTAATAATGTGTATCGAGAGAAGACTGGCGTTGACTTAAACTTGATTTACACTTTATGACTCTTAAGCCCTGTCTACACCGCTAAGACGTCCTTCAAACAGCATCCGACGAGACGTCTTTACAGTTTGATGAAAAAATGTAAAGACGTTTTGTCTTTCACGAGCCTGTCTACACCGCTAAAACCTTACGACCATTAGTCGTGCACTTTCTGATTCTAGCAACAAGACGCACAGTTAATGTATCACGGGTGAAAGGAATGCTGCTCTATGATTGGTTAAATTATGTCCCAACGATCCGTCTTGTCGCTAAACCTGTCTACACCAACACGACTGCATCAAACTACTTCAAACTACATCAAACGTTTTGGTTGAGATTTGATGACACTACTATTTACTTTTTTTTTACACGGACTTAACGTTGCAGTCACCATCGCTGGACCTTCAACAGAAGTGACTTCTGGTCTTTCTTGATGACGTCATCAAATCTCAACCAAATGGATATTTTTACTACTAAACACAGTCTACATAAAGATACATCAAACTTCATACGACCAAGACTTGACATGCCAAATACTCACGACGGCTTGAGACGAGACGAAAAATCCTGGAATATTGGTTTTAAGCGTGTCTACACCGAAAAGACGTTGTCCGACAAAACGCCTCGTCGGATGCTGTTTGATGGAGGTCTTAGCGGTGTAGACTGGGCTTTACACACTAAACTATCTCATAACATATACACTTATTTCAATGAAAAAATGTCTAGAATTAAAATAGCCCCGTTTTCCATAGGACCAGGAGACCGGTGCGGCGCCATACGACAACTGCTCCACCTCGCTGCACATCGCCATCGTGGAGCGTGCGCCGGAGCGCGTCATCTCCCAGCTCGCCTCAGAGGACAACGTCAACACGCCGAACGAGGACGGTCAGTGAGGGCAATAGCAGATCCAGGTTTTGGATGTTTGACCATATAAAAACATCAGGGGGGGGACTTGACCATGGGATTCTGCATGAAAACTCTGTGAAAACTCTGTTTTTTGGTGGGAAAAACGGGGTGCCCCCACTTGAAATGGAGAGGTTCGGTTACATACTGTGATCTACCATCATAGGCAGATCCAGCGGGGGTGGGGGGATGCAGGGTGCGCCCCTCTTTTCCCACCTAAATACTTCATTTTCATAGGGCTTTTGGCAAGTCCGCCATCGATCGCGCGTAAGAAACCCATGCCGNTCGCTTAAGTGCGCCCCCCCCCCCACCCTCGATTGGGTCTGCCATTGACCATAACCATTGTAAAGGGTTATCATTAGTGAGGGGAAAATATACCTATTTTGAGATGTGAGAATGGCCCTTGATCTTTTATGAGAAATGAGAATGGGGATCCATTTTCTTTGAGAATTGTGAGAAATTGTTAAACAGTGAAATTGTGAAATGAAAATGGTTAGAAAATTAATGAGAATGGCCATAGATTTTTGCTGAGATTTGAGAATGGGGTAGGGTATATTCACCCTCATTAGTGTTTGCTATGGCGCTAGTAAAGTTATGTCCCACAGTGTTATATGTAGAAAAAAAGAGAAAAGAAAAAAGAAAGAAAGAAAGTTGCGTAGAATCTTGATAAAATCAACAGATTAACAATATCAGATACAAGCAGATACAATCTGATACACGTATTATTATTATTACGCTATACCAAATAAACAATTGTGCAATCTAGGTCCATAATGTTCGATTCAATGCTGGGGCGGATGCAGGTTCTCGGTAAAGATGTTAGCGTTCTCTAGGTAGTGCATGATATTTTGTTGCATTCTCTGAAGGACGACCCTAAAGGGTTTTATTCTCAATTTGCATACGTGGATGGGATTGGAGGCAGGGTGTTACGGAGGGTCGTTGCATGGAAACAGTCAAACCCCAATATGATTGGACACTGTATACACCGATGTAACACCGATGCAACTACAGTAGAACCTCTAATTAAGACCACCTCTCTATTGAGACCACCTCTATAATATGACCACTTTTCACGGTCCCAAACCATCATAGAGCTACCAGAATTAACCTCTGTATAGATCAACTCTGTATTGAGACCACATAACACCAAATGTGGTCCTAATAGAGAGGTTCTACTGTATTAAGCAATGTTCACTCAAACATTCCTATCAATCACATTACAGGTGACACAGCACTGCACGTGGTGGTGGGCTGCGCCCGGTGGGAGCTGGTGCCGGTGCTGCTGGACGTCGGGGCGGACGTCGACGCGTGCAATAGACTGGGCTATACGCCTCTGCACGAGGCCATACGCAAGAGCGTGTTCGTCAGTGTGCCGCCCGATGTGTTTGTGCTGTTGATTTCAGACTGGAATGTGAACATTCAATGTGGAGAGGGTCGCACAGCACTTCAGTTGGCTTCGGAAAAAGAGCAGTGGGAGTTGATGCAGTTGCTTGTGCAGTTTGGGGCCAAGGTGGACAGTAGGCCGCTGTCAAAGGCTAAGAGCATGAGCCATTTGAATATGTAGGACAGTAGCGGATTAATGTTTTGGTGTTGGTCATATGGGTAGTGTCTGATTACAAAGATTTTTATGACTTGAGATGTACTAAATGTGTGGTGCGCAGATAAAGCTGACCACAAACAATTAAGTATATACATGGATTCTATAGGAGTGTATATGAAAGATCCATAACTTTACTAGATGCACATGGCACTGGGCATTGGTTGTAGTTCAAACTTGCTACAAGTGAGCACATTTTATTGCTATAATTGGTTATTATTATTGGTTTATATTAAAAGGGCTAATGTAATAGTGGAAACAATACACTCTTTGTATTTGATAAAAAATAATGGAATGGCTAATGTAATAGTGGAAACAATAGAACGCTTTGTACTTGATAAAAAAATGATGGAAGGAAAAATTGTGTTTGTCTGTCAATAAGGACCAGTCGGTTGTGAATTTTTTATGATACATATTGAAACTCCAACACATTCCTCTACCATTTTGATTGGTATTCACTTGTTTTGTGGTATGAATTCATAAAACAATGGGTCAACAATTAGACTAAATGTGTACATTGCTAGCCATGTAAAACCACCCATTTAATATCCCCAGCCCAATGCATAACAAGTGTTTGATTACATGACTCACACAGGAATATTGGTTGAATTCATGGTTAAAGTAGTAGAATACTGTCAATGCATGTTTCCACCAAACCAGGTGGGTTACTTCTGTTTGTGCCTACTCAATGTTTGTCTGTTATGTGCCAACAAATGTAGAATCGATCGGAATCTAAATGTACATTATGAGAGTTGGCTCTAGAGTCCGATGGTTGTGTTTCAATGCAGTGTGTGTGCTATAATAAAGAAAAACAAACAAATAAAGAACAATGTTTATTACGTTAGTGTTTGCTACGACCACTAAATATAACACCCCATGAAGTAAGTTTGGTGGGATGGACCGTTTATCTATAGTTATAATAGTTTTGATTGTAATGACAGCGTTACCATTGTTTTCGACCCTGTGTTTTCAAACCACTTACATAATTATATATTGTGAATTATCACCATAATAAATAGACTTTATTATCATGGGTCACAGTTAAACTTTAAAAAATATACACACACAAATAGGTTTACCACAATTGCCCTTTGGGAGGTTGGTTAAGAATATGTATACAACCTAAAGAATATGTGTGGAATGAATTTGAAAATGTTTACACGTACTTAAATATTTTTGCAATAAGAGGCTTAAATTCTACTTTATACACAGCAAAACACGAATATGACAAGTTTACACACAATGATTACAAGTTCAATTTGCGCCATTTCAATGAATCATGAAATATTTGTCAAATTTAGAACTAATTTGGTGCATGATCTCTGATGATTATTCAATTTTTTACACGCTTGATCAACGCTAGAATTCACAAGTTCAATTTGCACCATTTCAATGAATCATGAAATATTTGTCAAATTTAGAACTGATTTGGGGCATGATCTCTGATGATTATTTATTTTTTATGCTTGATCAACGCTAGAATTGCACTCTACTATTATTGTTTCAAATTTACACTCTATAGTTTCCAAATTATCACTCTCTTTTGTCAAAGTGTTTTACCTCTACAGATTTGCAAGTTGACATATGAAATAGCGCTAATATGATATCATACCACTTTTTCTTATCAAAGTGTAAAGAACGATGTTGCTGAAGTGACTTTTTGGACGCATCTACAGAGCAACCTCGCTAACTGGGACACTGAAGTAGTTATAAGTGTCCATTTAATGAGGTGTTCCTATTTGTAAATCACTTTTAGTCAAATTGTGAATCAAATAATAGATTTAGAAGGTGTACCCAATAGTGAAGTGTCCGTACATGTGACGTTTCTCTGCGGAGAGGTTACATTGTATGTTTAATTTATTCATATTTATCCATCACATTGCTTCAACTTTTACAGTATACATGTTACACAGCTGCAGAACAAGGATTAAGATAGCCATTGATGAATGTATGCAAATGTAAGTAGCTTATATAATTACAAATTGTATGCTCCCAATTGGTTCGATTGTATGAAAATTCATTTATTTAAAATCTCACA
>JAGTTF010000197.1:1171158-1207036 GCA_019095985.1 Streblospio benedicti
TGCTTGCAATTTGACTCGTCACCTTTGACATTGTCACACTGCGTGCTGACCTCGGGTGTTGACCTCTGTCTGTTATTGGTCAGCCCCTGACTGTGGGATACGCCCTCTTCTAGTCACGTGTTCAGAAGCACGGGTTTGCCTTTACGCAGTACATTAAAATTATTATCACAGACTAAATATAAAAATATTGTAAAACAATAAAAACATTGTACACTACACATGTAACCCCAGCCATGAAAAAGGAGCACCAGAAAGAATTCACAAGTGGCATGTCTTATTTCCATGATGGTCCTTGGGACAAATGAACCAACTTGAATTACAAAACAGTACTGGTTTCAATATTACATGAACATAATATAGAACATGAATCAAAACATAACAACACAAGGATTATTCAGTTTAACGTTTCGACAATAAAATGTTCTCTCTAGAAACTCCTCTTTCAAGAAGAGTACATTTTATTGTCAAAACGTTAAACTGAGTAACTTTAGATTTTTTTAAATAAAATAGTTAGGACTATTGGATTGGATAATAAAGCGGGTATAAAGAACTATATATTAAATAAGTATGAGAAGACCTGCTGCAGCTCAAATATTAAACCTTGCAAACATACATGTATTTTGAAACTAAATATACGATACAAAAACTGTGCATGCAATTTGCCATATAAATATGGATTTCTTTCTAAAAATCGGACCGAACAACTTTATACTTTGAGCTCTATCTACATCAATGTCCCTCTGAGGATGTCCTGCCATCTCCAAGTGCATGGATATTGTCACAACATTTTGAAGGTTTGACACGTGTAAAATATCGTTTGATGGAGGTTCATTTATCCTGGATTTAATAGACATACATACATATTTATTTATTTTACGTGATGACGTCACGAGTCGTCACTGTACGCGCGGGAAAGTCCCCAGCTCCGTGACCCCCCGCCCCCACGCAAATACATGTACCAATGACACACGGTAGGGGACAAGACAAGCCCTAGCTAATGAATTGTCCTGTTATTGAGCTTTTTTAAACACCAATACTCTTTTCTTCCCAGCATGTCAATTACCGAGTCAGCTTTTGTGTGTCATAGAACTGCCTGATAGCTTTTATTTGCTGAGTTCTCGCACTAATCAGACTATACGATTGCAATTTATCATAGCTGTGTGTCTTCTGGCCTTTTATTTACAGTGTATTCACAAGAAGTTATGCATTTTGGAGACAATGTAATGCTAACGGTCACCTGCCAGACGATTGAAACTGCCCAGAATTTTTCTTGTTAATACCCAGGAGGCAATACCTAGCAAACAATACATTATCTTTTAATGGGGGCAAAATCTTTGTGAAGTTGGGTGACTTGGGATTAAAATCACAGTTGCCAAACCGTGTCAACAATCGCATTTTCCTCCACGAAATTGTCATTCATTGTGCACTACAGAAAGCATATGCATTACGCATTATACCTGCGAGGGGCGTTTGATTGGGGTCAAAGGTAAATGCTGCGCTTATACCTGGAGGCTGGGGTGGGAGGGGGCTCGGGTGGGGTCTTACCCCCCATAAATGGTATGCTGTGTGTAACCGGATGTTTGAAATCAGCACCTAGAATTATAATGCCACAGCCGTATATCAGACCCAAAAGTATAATGAAGCTCTGAACTAGCACCCCAAAATATAATCTATGATAATATAATATAATTTCGTTGACAATGGTCAGTCATAATGTTACTAAAAGATTATGTGAATTAAAATGTCAAATATGTGACACAAACATGTAAAGAATTTTTGAAAAATTATGACACAAAAATAAAAATATTACGGATGGAAATAATGACCAAAAAGTATACTGGACAACCAAAAGGTACCCCCGCCCCCAAAAAGAGAGTACCCACCCAGCCAATATATATGTCCAACACCGTCTCATGGTTTAAGCACCACTATCTTTTGGCTTAGTATTCAAACCACCAGCTTGTGTACAGTGTATAATATTATGTTTAGGGTAAACGCGATTCCCCTTAACCGACGATGCGCTCTACTTGTCTCCTTTTCTTGCATGTTTCTTGCGAAATTCAAAACTGTGTATGTACATACATGTATAGTGTGTGAAAGTATCGCTTATCTTTTGCAATGTAAACGACAATAGTCAACTATCTCCGATATTTGCGGAGCATAAACAACAGCAGGCCCTTATTCGGGAAGTTCGGCCGAAAAAGCCGAACCCATCCCACTGAGTCCTTCTAATAATCTTTAACCTGAATCCCTTTACAAAAATGTTGAGCACGGGTCTGGTATAAACCGTTTACCAAATGCGTTTGCTTATTTTTGTAATCCTCACGCCATGGTTGCCATTGACACCGAAAAGTGGCTTATTCTCCTGCGTATGGTGGCGGGACTGTTAATAAGGACCAGTCTGTTGTGAAATTTTATGATACATATTGAAACTCCAACACTCTTCTACCATTTTTGATTGGTATTCACTTGTTTTGTGGTATGAATTCATAAAACAATAGGTCAACAATGTGTACATTGCTAGCCATGTAAAACCACCCATTTTTAGATCCCCAACCCAATGCATAACAAGTGTTTGATTATATGAATCACACAAAATATTGGTTGAATCAAAGATATTATATTGCAAGTTTATGCTTGGAACTGTATTGAAAAACTCTCGCCACTAGGGGCGCGGCTGTATTATTGATCACTATTGCAAATGCTGAGTTTGGTATCTTATTCTATAATATCTTTGGTTGAATTCATGGTTAAAAGTGTTAGAATACTGTCAATGCACGTTTCCACCAGACCAGGTGGGTTACTTCTGTTTATTGCCAGCTCAATGTAAAATTGATCAGAATCGATATACAGTATTAGAGTTGGCTCTAGAACCAGATTGGTTGTGTTTCAATGCAGTATGTGTGCTGTAATAAAAAAAAACAAACCATGCAAAAATAATGAACAATGTATGTTATGTTAGCTTTTTCTATGACCACTAAAAATAACACCTCATGAGCCAAGTTTGGTGGGATGGACCGTTTATCAATAGTTATAATAGTTTTGACTGTAATGACAGCTTTACCTTTGTTTTCGGCTGTGTTTTCCCACCACTTTCGTAATTCTATTTCGTGAATTATCACCATAAGCATTATTTTTTTTCTTTATAGTAAAAATACACTTTATTATTGAGACAATTCTAGATGATTGATAAATTACAGAAACATATTTAGAACTAGAAATATTTAAAACTAGTAAAATCTTAGAACTAGATCAAAAAGTGTTCAAAGGAACAACTTTTTGACTTATGGGCAATTGATATACTGAAACGATGTAAACTCGCTAGAACAACGTCAACTTATGGATAATAAAATTGTTTACTAAAATGTTTTGGAAATCATGATTAAAATAGACAATTAAAATATATCAGGTACTTAATCAGCCACAAATAATATACCACCGACTATATATTGATCTTACAGCAGCAAATCATAAAATAACACCAAGCAGTCTATTTTGCAGCTGATAGAATATTGATCTGTGTTGACATTCATCAAGTAGTCGAATAGTTCTTGATATAGATTGTAGGAATTGACCACGAGATTGTAGGTGTCAATGCCCAAAATTGAGCATGCTGATGTCTGATTTACCGAGCGAAGTCTTTTGCTGACGTCTGATTTGCGAGCGAAGTGAGGGGTAAATCAGACGATCCTCTATTTTGCAATTGACATTTCAATCAAAGTGGTCAATCACCTCTATCATGACTAAAATCAATTTTATTTTAAAATAAATCATATTATAACATTCTCATTGCCAGTCAATTTCGTTTGTTTTGAGCGCACCAGAGACGTCAATTTCGTTTTGTTTTCGGGCGTTAGTCTAAACTGTTGCTTTCTGCGCTACCGCGGAATCGCCTTGCGTCGTCAGCGGCTGTATTGATATTGTGAGAGTTTAGACTAGCGCCGTGTTTTTTTGGGAGCGTGCTTTCCATCGCAAAATTGAGCAAGCTGATTGACCAATCAGCGGGGGTTATTCGGTGAATTTTTGCCCACGGAATGATAGAATGAAAATTTGCTTAGATATGTTGTGTTCACTGATACGGCCCCTCACAACTATGTTCAATACTGATTTTTGTTTCCTTTTTATTAAAACTCAAGCCCTGAACTACAATAAGAAAGGGATTAAAATGGTTACAATATAAAGTGACAATAAATAGACTTCATGATCACTGTGTGTCAAAGTTAAACTTAAAAAAATGCACACAAATGTTCTTATCACAATTGTCCTTTGGGAGGTTGGTTAAGGATATGTATACAACTTAAAAGAATTTGTGTGGACTGAATTTGAAAATGTTTACATGTACTTAAATACTATTGCAATAAGAGGCTTAAATTCTACTTTATACACAGCAAAACATGAATATGACAAGTTTACACACAGTGATTACAAGTTCAATTAGCGCCATTTCACTGAATCATGAAATATTTGTCAAATTTAGAACTAATTTGGTGCATGATCTCTGATGATTATTTAATTTTTTTTTACTTGATCTTAAAATTCACAAGTTCAATTTGCACCATTTCAATGAATCATGAAATATTGTTTCAAATTTAGAACTAATTTGGCGCATGATCTCTGATGATTATTAAACCAAATTGATCAACGCTAAATTGCACTCTACTATTATTGTGTTTCAAATTTACAATAGTTTCCAAATTATCACTCTCTTTTGTCAACGTGTTTTACCTCTACAGATCTGCAAGTTGACATATGAAATAGCGCTAATATGATATCATACCACTTTTTCTTATCAAAGTGTAAAGAGCGATGTTGCTGAAGTGACTTTTTGGACGCATCTACAGAGCAACCTCGCTAACTGGGACACTGAAGTAGTTATAAGTGTCCATTTAATGAGGTGTTCCTATTTGTAAATCACTTTTAGTCAAATTGTGAATCAAATAATAGATTTAGAAGGTGTACCCAATAGTGAAGTGTCAGTACATGTGACGTTTCTCTGCGGAGAGGTTACATTGTATGTTTAATTTATTCATATTTATCCATCACATTGCTTCAATTTTTACAGTATACCTGTTACACAGCTGCAGAACAAGGATTAAGATAGCCATTGATGAATGTATGCGATTGTAAGTAGCTTAATTATTTAATTACAAAATGTATGCTCCCAATTGGTTCGATTGTATGAAATTCATTTATTTAAAATCTCACAGTTCATATAATCCATGGTTTACAGTCCCGTGGTTCGCTGTTGGTCAAAATATTATTTCAAATGGATTTTACATTTGTGTACATACATTCAAAGGAAGTTGAAACATTACCACTTAATTACAAAGGTCTTAGGTGCGCATCCAGGATGTCTCGACAACTTCAACATCTAGTGTCAGCCTCTTGGCTCAAGTCTGCCATGGTCAAACCTCATCACAACATCAAGCTGATTGAGGTTGCCTTTGTGCCCACCCAAAAGGAAGAGTTTGTAAAGTAGTCTAGTATTTCTTATTCTAATTTCAAGAAGTTAACTTCAAACATTCAAACAATTACTTTTAAGCACTGGATTCATGATATCATTGATATTTGAAGAGTAACATGATTACATTTCTCATTTAAGTCATATGAGCTTACTTTTTAAAAAAATATCTTGCTTGCAGAAGTCACATTCCTGGAGCTCAATTCTGCAACCTGCAAAGACATGCCCAGGTCACAAGGTCAGTAATGCATATCAGTATAGCACTGGATACCAACCAATTGGTAAAATAATACACACTAGCTCTTCTATTACCTAAACATTCACTCTTCAAATCATATTCATCATATACCTATACCAGAGGTTACATTTTGCCCCAAACCTTCAAGCTCTTCCATTTTGCACCCCCACCCCCACCTAGCAAAAAGACAATGTTACCGCTGTTCCATCCGATCCCCACCCCCACCCGCTTTACAACTCATTCTTCACGCCCTCCTCCTCCTGCCCTCCCCACTTCTCCTTCCAAGCTTGCTTGTAATAGGCGTTTTCTCGCACAGATTTCTCCATTTTCTTCACAATGCGCATGAACTCGACAACATTGAAGCCAAAGTTGGTGAACTTCTTATCTTCTCCCAGCTGCTTGGCCCTCGTCCTCCTGGTGGAGCTTGCTCAATTTCTCCCAGGTGAAGTATGCAACGCCGCGCTCCCGAGCCAGGTCCTTGTAGCAGCGCTCGTCGTCACAGCTGTAAATTTCGAAGATGGCGCCCCAGTCTGGCAGGAAGAGCAGGTGTGTGAGTCCGGCTCCGTGCATGCACATGAAGATATCCGAGTTGTGGGTGATCTTCAGCTGGTCGATGAATGACATCGTGTGGTGGTATTCGACGACTTTCACTTTCGAACTCTTTGTACTTTTTCATCTTCTTTCACAATCTCGGCTTGGTTCATGATGTTCCTGTACTTGCTCTTTCTGTCCAGAAGAGTCACTCGAAGCTTCTTTTTGAGCGGTCCTTCCTGCTTGATCTTGAGTCGGTGCAGCACGTGCTGGGAGAAGGCACGGAACATGGAGCTGTTCTGACAGCCAGGGATAAGTGGCATGTTGTAGTACAGTCCGTATCTCATCCTGGGCAGCAGAGGAAACAGAGCATCACGGACGCAGATCCTCTTGCCTTTATACTCGTTGAGGTGCACCATGGGATAGTCTGAGAACACGTTAAACGTCTCCTCGAAGAAGTCCCCGTAGTTCCATGGGCTCGTGTCCCACATTATGATCTTGATGTCGGTGTTGAATGAGTTGTTGACATGCTGCGCTACGTACAGGTTGATAAAGTCGCAGAAATGGTGATACATGTTGCTGCCTATATCAAGCTTCATGAAGACTGTTGGTTTTGAGATGACCACATCGCATCGTTTGTCCTTAATCGGGTGGAACTTGAGGGACGTGAACTCTTCCAGCTCGGCATACCATGACTGCAGAGGCGACTTGTGGTCGCCCATCGCTTTGAGCTTGGTTCTTTCCAGTTTACAATAGCCACCAATGTCGCCCTTCTTGAAAATGTTCTCACGGAACCTGGCATTTCTGTCTTGGCTCTCCTTGAAGCCGACCTTGCGAAGGTCGATGTAGATGTTCCTGGCATGACAGTGGGCAGTGTGCGCCACACACTCCAGGTGGGAATCCTCTGTGTCGTTAGATGAGCAGATGGTGGTCATCTCTGACAGACGCTCCTTCACGTAGCCAAAGTCCGCCTGCTGCCAGAACTCCTTCACCTGCTCTGTTTTGCCGCCACCATTCCGAAGCCATCCCCCGGGGTCTCCGGGACAGCTGGGCATGTACATGCGGTTCGTTTTCTGGGCACTTTTTCTCGTAGCCCCAGCACCGGTCATCGTCAACATATTGCTTATAAGGGCAGTCTTTATCCTCTACGCATGACTGTTTGACGTTCGGATTGTTCTTGAAGTAGTACGGAATGTGCTCATCTGGAAGATTGAGCTTCTCCCAGAACGTCTGCTTATCCGCCGACTTCTGCTTAACCGCCGACTTCTGCTTAACCGCCGACACAAACACAATGCAGAAGAGTAAAACCCACACCTCGTACTTCATGTTTCCTTGCTCTCTATCTTGACACGTGTGACAGCACGTTTCCGGAATATTCTATAGGGCAGGGGCTTGCTGCTGTAGTTACGTCGATCGATCGTATAAAGCACCATGCTGCAGTACTGAAGGCCAAGGACGTTTGGATGGCAATAGTTTCACCGATTTTGAAATAGTACAGAGATAGTTTAATGCTCTTTGTAGATACGTGTTATGTTTATTTTATGACGTGAAATTTCACCAGGACATGTGATGTACATCACAATGCAATCATAATGACAGGACAGTCAGAACATGCACAATTATATAATGTGCGCAAATCAGAACGCCTCGTATTTTTAATGTGTCTACGTAGTTCTAATTGACAATGAATAAATTCTATTAAATAGTAATAAAAACGTTATGTGGATGCAATTATATTCTTCTCTCTCTCTCGACAAGCAAGCTCCTATGCGGGTTTCCAGGGCAGAGACATTGCTTTCCTACGTATGGACTATAGTGTGTGAAATAATGAGTTTAGGCCTATCCAAGCGGCATACTACGTAGATAGCAAATCGTTTGCCAAACACCACTACCGAGCTATAGTTATATCCACACAGATAGCTGTGTTTCAGTTTGATCCCCTGCAACCTACCTGCTCGTGCGCCGTTAGAGTCGGACCTAGGAGGGCTGGGCGTCAATGATGACAGCCACGTTGTGTTGTACGACCGCGCTGAGATGCAGTTCGCCTGCCGAGCATGGTGGACACTCAGGGTCAGTATGGCGGGGTCACTCAATGTATTGTGGGGTCATACCGTAGGACGTTTCTATTTGGTCTCTGCTGATCCCAATTAAGTTGCTTCAGTAGGTAGCTGGTCTCTTTATATAATATTCAAGGCTTACTGCTCAAACATGTATGGCAGTCAATTATGGCGTAATTTTACAGTCGATTGTCTACGTAAAGTTAAGACTGCCTATAATACTATTGTTAGATTGCTATTTAGACTTAAACGTGATAACGGTATGTCCTCTGTCTATGTTTTATCAGGAATTCATAATTTTGACAGTTTAGCGAGAACTTACATCAGTAGCTTTATCAGCCGACTTACGAATAGTGGTAACCCTCTAGTTAACACCATCTGTAGCAGTTCGTATTTTATCCTTAAAAGCAATCTTTTTATAATGTGGATAAAAAAGCTTACAATTTATGATAAAACATATATTGTCTTTTAATATTTTTTCTTTTGTATTACTGGTTGTATTGTTGGTGCTTTTTATTTTCATTTCATATACTTTTATTTTCACATGGGTTCACTTTTGCTTTTTCAAAGTGGCTACCTGAAATAAAGATTATTATTATATTATTATATTTATGTAGGTTGGCAGATGATCTGTTTATTAGGAGGTCGGACAGTAATATAAACTAATGATATCTTAGTACAGGTGACACATATTGTTTTTACATGCACAGAAACTAAATGTAAAATTAACATTCGACTGTTTCAATCGCAACTGTGATTCATCTTCAGGATGAAAACTGCACAAGCAGCTTTTATTTCGACGTAGTATTCCAGTAGTAACACAAATATATTGTCTGTATTTGTGGACAATACTTTGTTTTATGTGATATGTGGAACTGTCAAGTATGAACTTGAGATAACATATAGGGAGCATGATCATCAGTTCCAAGTGATAAAAAATGGTCTCCCAATTTCTTCCAGTTCTATGGCCTTAAGCAGGTGTCCGTGTTAGACGGTGGATGGGAAAAGTGGGTGAATGATGGTCAACCCACGGAGACCGGGGAGGGCAAGACGCAGAAGGTAGGCAAGAATACGTGTACACCATCATAATTTTTGTACATACACAAATTATTGATATGTAAGGTCAAAATATTAAAATCAAGTGTTTAAGTAAACAAGAATGATTTTCTGAAACAGACTACGAATAAAAAGGCTAATTAATCAGTTGTTACAGAGGCTGACATAATTTAAAGCATGTATATTTCATTGAAGTCGATTGAGTATCCATACAAAAGAACGTATATCACGGCGTGGTATAGAACAAATTAAAAACCAATATGCATGTCAATGCCAGATCCAGGTTTTTGGAAAAGTGTGTGTGTGTGTGGGGGGGGGCCAAGGGATTTCATGGGTTTTGTGTGCGCGCGCTCGATGGCGGACATGCCAAAACCCTTTGAAAATGAAGTATTTTTTGTGGGTAGGGGGGGCGACCCCTGCGCCCCCCTTGATCTGCCTATGCATGTTTTGCAGCAAGGTTTTGTGCGTCTTGGCTCTGGCGACGATTCCATGCTGGCCACATTTGAGGACATTGTGGAGGCCTCTCGGAAGGGGACTCCACTGATAGTCGATTCTCGCCTGCCACAGAATTTCTACGAGGAGAAGCCGGAGCCATCACCCAGTGAGAAGTGTTTTTTAAACTTTATCAATGTCTTTGTTCTATGAAAGGACCATTAGCTAGATATTAGATAAAGCTCCTTTGAAACGAATTATACCTAAATGTAGAACTCCTCTAGATAGATATGTCCTATAACATACCACTCTGAGTATCAGATGTCAAGAAAATTGACCTCTGAAATGTTTCGTCTGTGAGTGGATTAACATAATTTATGTGACCTGTTTAAATACTGAAACCTGATTGCTTGAACCTCGCCACACCCATCTCATACTTAGCTGTGATTGGTCACTTGACCTCATTTATATTCATCACCGGCCAGTGATGGTTATAGATTAACAGCCTGTTATTGGTCAGAATTCTTAATGAGAATAGTTATGTGTCAGAGGTCTCTTCAGGAGATCTGATACGCAGAGTGTAACATACTGGTAGTGTTTGGTTAAATTAACTTTCTATTTTTTATTTCTCCTGTTTCCAGTGTCGACACTGGCGTTCCAGATCACGAACCAGGCAGTCCCACCTATGGTTGGTGGACACTTCCCTAAATCAGTCAATGTGCCATTCAGTGAATTCCACAACAAAGACAAATGTTTGATCAACAAGGAGAAGTTTCTGGAAGGTAATACCATCACGATTTCATATACGATGTCACTGGTGTATTGAATTATTCGTCCTATCTAAAGATTTCTTGTTTCGTCGATATTGTTGTCGTAGTCATCGTTGAGTATCTTCATATAACTCCAATGACCAGCTTTTATTATACTGCACTAAATGAAAAAAACAACAACATCACATCAACACAACCCGTGCAATATTAGGTACCACTTTCCACAACATAAAACGCTTTTCTCTAAATGCATCAGCATTATCAGCGTCAGCAGCATCAACATCATTGTTGTTGTTCTTGCTGCTGCTGCTGCTGCTGCTGCTGCTGCTGCTGTTGCTGTTGTTGTTGTTGTCATTGTCATCATCATTGTTGTCGTAGTTGCTATCGTCATTATTGTTGCTGTCGCCGTCCTTGTCGTTGTTTCTGTTGCTGTCGGCAGCAGCAGCTGCAGAAAGCGTTTTTCAACCTGCACCGCATCTATTGCTCTACTATTATAGTGACGATGATCGCATCACATACCGTATTCGTTCTTTTAATTGCACAGTGCGCGTAAACAAATTTCAGCAAAAAAAAAAATTAATAAGCGCACCCTAAATGTTTTTCGCGGTTTATGCATTTTTCTCACTTTGACCCCACAGAACATGGTAACACAACGGATGGTTATGTGGTAATCCGAATACGCAATAATACCGGCGTGTTGAAGCAAGATGTGTATAATATTTAATGAATTAACAGGGTGTACGCTAATAAGATCGATTACATACACAGTTTCTACAACATACATACTAGATATATCCTCAAGGAAACCCCCATATCACAAGTCACGTGATTTCACCCCGTGAGGTGATAAGAAAGACACGGTTACCATATAAATGCACGGGAAAGTGGCCGTTTTTGACGTTATTTTCTGCACTTAAAGTTGCTATATTTTGTTTGTTGTGAATCAAAATATGTTGTTTATGTATAATTGTATAACACAGTGGACAGTTTTTAGAGCGGAGGCTGCTTATGAAAGTTTCCTGGGGCTTTGAAATAGCCGACTTTAATACAGCAAATACCGTACCTTGCCAAACAATCACGCTAGATGCTGTACGCCAAACGCTGCCTTTCCTTTGTTAAGAAATACACTGCACTTTCCAGACGTTTTCTTGTCTACGTCAATCATGAGATAGAGCACACGTGTGTTTTCTTGTTTATGTTCAATACGGCACACGTGCGTTTGTTCTCACTGGTAGACCAGCACAGACAGGAAACGGAAGTGAGGGTTTTCTTGAGAATTACATGCATTCACTGCAGTGCTGCAGCAGGCTGGCGTGGACCCGGACCTCCCCGCCGTGGCCACTTGCTACGGGGGCATGTGGGCCACCGTGTTCGGCCTTCTCATGAAGCATCACCTGGGCAAGGACGTGCCCAACTACCTGGTGAGACCCTAGTCATATGTTTGTTTATATTTCATAAACAGGATAATAAAGTTCATATTACATCTTGAGCTTTCGCCAATTGCTCTTGCCTTGTTCACAACAAATGATGACGTCATAGGTCGCCACTGTTGGCGCGGGATAATCTTCAGCTGCGCATCCCCCCCCCCTCTCTAGGGGTCAACACGTTGTTCCATATGGTGGGAAGGGTGTGTCTGCCTCCATCTCTGTTGAGCGAAGGTCTCCGTCTCCTTATCTGGATCGCTTCCTTCACTCCACGTTCAAAGTACTTTGGGGATTCTCCCGCGCTAACAGTGACGACCTATGACGTCATCATTTGTTGTGAACAAGTCAAGAGCAACTGCCGAAAGCTCAAGATGTAAATTGAACTTTATCATCCTGTTTATAAAATATAAATAAACATATGACTATCAGATCCAGGATAAATGAACTTCCATCATACTATTCGATGGTGAGACCCTGTTAACACATTGTGCACACTGCAATTGATACCAAAACAAAGTGTAGCACTCATGCTTTTTTGTATGGACCTCATCTTTTATATAAATAGAACAGGGCATTTATTCACCTGGCAATCATAACTGTTTTTAAATGTACAAAGCTGGATTTGGGCTGGACTTGTTATTTTATAAACTGTCATTTGTAAAGTGGTTATTGTGGTCTGGCATAGTTTAAGACAGTTTGATGTCATTACAGGCACCTGAATATGAGATAAAATGCTAGACTGCAGGACAACATTATTTAAATACTTTACTGAAAGTAGAAATGCGATTTACAATTGTCGAGATATCAATTCTAATTCAAAGCCCAATTTTGCTGCAACTGAGCTGTTCAACAGACTCATTTTCTAATATTTAATACAAATTTATGTATAAACCTTAGATCAATGGGCAATCACTGCCAACAACAGTGTAGAGACTCGTACATGTAATTGAAGTAAATGCACGTGTACTTTCTTTTTAGGGTTCATGGACGGAAGCTGGGCAGAGGTTGAAATCTTCACTATGATGAGAATTCTACGTGTATGAAAACATTAGCATGTCAAAATAGAAAATAAAACATATTCGGCATGAAGAAGCAAAGACCTATATAAAATTGAGCTCTGATTTGATTTGTCTGTGGAATAGTTATTTATAATGATAAACACACACATGCTGTTTTATATTGGCGAGTTTATTTTTAATATTGGATCTAATAGGATCTCATAATGCATAGACTATGATTCTAAATGCATGATAAAGTGCTTCAACTTAATAGTTATAGATATTCATAAAATGTAATGAACTAATACAATATAGATTTTAGCATTTCAGTGTTAACGATTATCATTCAGATCACTACTAGCATGCGCTAACCCATCTACTAGTACATGTGTTGTATGTAAAACCGCATCCTGTGTAAAAATGCATCTTTACACGTGTAAAACTGACTCCTTATTTTGGGTTGCACTTTTACACGTGTAAAAGTGCATCCCAAAATTTAGGATGCGATTTTACACTTGTAAAAGTGCATCTTTTCATGATAATCGGCATCTACCCGTGTAATATTGAATCCTTTCACTTTTATATTTGAAAATGACCATATTATCACAACTTTTACCAATTGAATTAATGCAAATAAATGCGAGATAATGCTACACTATATGGGCGATAATACCGGTTTTACACGGGTGAGTACCGTGTAAAACGGGATGTTGTTTTACATACAACATACATGACACATTTCACCATGCTTCACTTGTCTGTCGGTGTTGGTGAAATCTCTTCATGTTGGGTATTGATAAAGCAGTGTTGGGAGCTAGTAGCACCATGTTGTGTAAAATTGTGAGCATTGTAGTACAAATAAACAATAATTTTCACTGCTATACACTGAGCAGACCTATATCACATGAACTGCTAGATGGTTAATATTTATGTTTTGGTCCACAGAATTGCCAGTCTCTATTTCGTCTGCCAAAAAATATATACATTGCTTGAAGGCATTGCGTTAGAAAACATACTTTGTCTACTTCATCGTGCCATATCCACAACATTCTTACACGAATAGAAATGTTTAAAAATTGGTCCACAACACCAACAATACCCAACATAGCAAAACTTGCCCAACACCTACTGACGGTTGAGGCACCATGCATTTGGTTCTTCGAAGCAAGCTATACCCATTTACTCTTTATTACTATCCCATCTTGAAACGTATAAAGATTTTTCTGATCACGTTCTTCCTTAGTCTGCATAAAAATCTCCCCAACATGTCTCAATTTAACTATATCCACTAAAACCAAAGGCAAGCACAAACTACCGTATGCCTCTTCACTTGTAGAAGACATATTCCTCCTAAAAGCCAATGCTGCCAGTAGTTTCAGACAAAAAGGAGGCTGGGGAATACCCGGGTTTTCCCCATAAAGCATGATAAAAGGTACCAAGTCTTGTCTACCCTGGATCATAGCCTCGCACACGTACCCCAGAGTTCTCAAGGTCATATCCATGTGCTCCATAGTGCTTTCCTCTGGCACCAAGAAAGGGTTAGCTCCTTTCTGTAAGAACAGTTGCATGAGGTCCCAGCGTTTGCGACGGAAAGCGACGTGAATTGGTGCGAGCCGAGTGTTTTGAGCAATATGGTTGAGGTTCTGGTATGTTATCAGCTGCAAAATGACGTCATAGGGTACTAGTCCAGCAGCCTGTTCAAGGCATGCCATTAGAGGTGTTCTGCCACTATGGTCCCCTTGGTTTCTATCTGCCCCGTGTTGTAGCATAAGAGGCACGAGACCCCATCTGTGAGCTTGTACGGCCACGTGGAGTGGTGTCAGGCCTGGAAAATGTCAGATCAGATGCACCATGAATAAGGGGATAAAGTGCCATGGAATTTTATCATGTTTTGCTACTAGTCTTATGGAAAACGTCTTCTTGAGTTGGTTCATGAATCCGTATAAATTATGTACAGCTTAAACTATAATTATGCAGCAATATTACAAAACGTTATTTGCAATATGCGTCAGTATGGTATGAACTGAGGGTATGAAGTTATCGTCCATTGATAGGTTTGATTTTCTCTACCTTGCCATTAAACATAATGGGACTGCAATAAGAACGAGAGCATAGTATTTCTATGACTTTACGTGATGAATTTGTTCAGACTAACTGTCCACAGATAGTACGATATTTTCTAGTATATTATCTATGGTAAATGCACCCATCTTGAAATGTCCCCATACCAAAACAATTGCACCATAAATAAAGACAATAGTTCCTGAAGTTGGCTCTAGTCCCAGAAGTGAATATGAGCGCTAGTCCAGATAATTCTCTAATTAGACTAAATGCAAGATCTAAGCACCTGCTTGGTTCGCCATGTTGATATTGTGAGATGAGAGCAGCTGGCGACACACTTCCTCTGAGACGGTGTGGTCCTCAACGGCCAGGTGAAGTGGCATATCACCCTCGGGGTCCTGGCCACCAGTGTCTGTTCCCTCTCTCACCGCCAGGTGGCATGGCGGCTGACCTTGTAGGGGGAGAAGGCAATTAATTATGTGACTGTTTGTGATTTTAGCACTCTGAGTATCAGATGTCAAGCAAATTGACCTCTGAAATGTTTCGCCTGAGGGTGGATTATTAACATAATTTATGCGACCTGTTTACATACTGCAACCTGATTGGTTGAACCCGCCACACCCATCTGATACTTACCTGTGATTGGTCACTTGACCTCATTTATATTCATCACCGGCCTGTGATGATTATAAATTAACAGCCTGTGATTGGTCAGAATTTTTAATGAGAAGAGTTATGTGTCAGAGGTCTCTTCAGGACATCTGATACTCAGAGTGGATTTTAGTAGACTGGTTGTAAACTTCATGTGATGACACAGTCAAGTTATAGTAGTTAGGAAATGAATGTGTGGGGGTTAGGGTATACATGTACATATACATGTACGAAAGTGAAATTTAAGAAAAACACACAACAATTATGGGGTTGTTTTCCATAGGCAGATCCAGGGGAGGCGCAGGGGGCGCGTATCCCTCCTTTTCCCACCAAAATATTCATTTTCATAGGGTTTTTTAACACTTCCGCCATCGATCGCACGTACAAAACCAATGAAATTCTTGAGGTGCGCCTCCCTTTCTAAATACCTGGATCTGCCATTGTTTTCTAAGCTTGAATTGAGCCTATCCCGGTATAGAGTTTCGATGTTCTGCCGGTTTGCAAATTAAAAATTGGTTATCAAGATGCCTTGGCAGATGTACATACACATATTGAGGATATCACATTCAATGTGCAAAACATGCGTCCGCAAACACAAACACAAAAAAACCTCACCTTTCGCCTGAGAGTCCAGCGGGCGGTCAGTTGGTCGGTCACACAAGAGGCCAGTGCAAGAGTCAGTAACTTCCATCACAACGCTGCCTGAAAACAAAGGAATTTTGCAACGTATAGAAGGTGGTCTTACACATGTGATTTGGATACCTATCTCATGCATTTTTTAATGTGGCCTGCGTCTGCTAAAATCACCAGAAAGACAATAACTGCAGAGAACTCACATAGTCAACTAAAACGGCTTAATGATTTACAGCAGAACCTCTCTATTAGGACCACTTTGGGGGACCAGTGTTAGGTGGTCTCAATAGAGAGGTGGTATCTATACAGAGGTTCATCTTAATAGTTTACAAAGGTTTGGGACCGTGAAAAGTGGTCTTATTATAGAGGTGGTTTCAATATGGAGGTGGTCTTAATTGGAGGTTCTACTGTATGTCATAATTCACCTGACATTTTTCACTTTTTTTTCCATTTAGCACACACACGTTGCCATTAGCTTCATCTTCCAATAGCATCAACTACAATGTATCTAAGAAAAGCAACCAACAAACACCCAGAAATTGCATCCCACAATAACAACACGTTTTCACAAACAAAATTCTAAATCGCATAAAGCCCTTCGTTTCCCATATCCATTTGTCCACCTAGCTCTTCCTGTATTTGCAGCATTATCCGTACATTGGCTAAATGCATACATTTCTTTGCATAAAACATACCATTGTGTAATTTGTAACAGGGGTGGATATGGCCACTTACCCCAGGTGGATTAGCGTGGATTATCCTAAGCACTTCGGACATCAGTCAAGGGGGCGCCAAATGTCTTGTTGTTCAAGTTTTTAACGTCAAACGACATGAAATGCTTTCTGTCAAGTGCGGAAATGCAAAATGGGCAATTACAAACGGCTGGATGTCCCGGTTGCATGCTTGTAGGCTAAAAAAAAAAACGATGGGGCCCGTTCAAATGTGTTGTAATGTGTAGAAGATCTGAATGCAGTGAATTATTTTATTCACCAATATCTTTCAGTTTTGATTATATATTTCAATAATTGCACATGGCTTAGTGATATTCTCTCAAATCTCCAAACAGGAATCACATAACGTCCTCTTTCTTCGAGTCAGACTAAGGAGCCTCGTTGTGGAGATTGTTAAATTCTGCATGTTGCAGGGGCAGATCCAGGATTTCCAGGAATGGGTGTGTGCATTCAAATTGTTGCGTAATGCACACACTATGAGACAGCCGATCTGCGATGTGGTAAAAGTGATTTTTCTTTGTGCGACAAGGTACTGGGGTTGTTTCGTGCTCCCGTCAATACTGAGTAAGGTATTGCAGCATTATTTCACATATAACTAAAATTTCCAGCAAATAAAAATTTATGGTGGAATCATGACAGGAAATATGAGAACTATGAGGAAAAACAACAAAAACAAAAACAAAACAAGAACCCGCATGGTTGGACATGCCTGACCCGATTCTAGAATTACCAAGAACTACCAGGAATTACCTGGATCAGCTGGAAAGGTCATTTCAATAAAGGAGTTCTATATACTATATAATGTAGTAGCACTAAGTGAAGCATGCCAAATCCGCAGCCAAAAAGCAGAAATAATGTCAACAATTAAAGATGGATAAAACTGCTTAATTGACACATTGTCACACGCACACCCAGTCCTTTTTAGTTTTATCTGTACGAATAACAATGACTACAGCTCAAATGCATTGGGCCTTTTTGAGATTCACCCCCTGCTGTCTCAATTATTTAGCAATCTTTTGATAAAACCATTATCCTACAAGAATCCGATTCCATGGCCATAGATAGTCTATATACAAGTAGTCACTAATGGCGTTCAAATAACCAGCATGTGTTTTTCACTATAGTGCCTTTAAATAATGTTTTAGTCGATTATATGTTCTAATGGTCGTTTATTAATCCAGAGATCACAAAATCCGTAGTTACATTATGTACACACACAAAACCATGCAGCATAATTGTTGCAATATTATACTTACGAATTCACCAGATGATTTGATTTGATAGTATCCAAAACACCCGGGGTAAAGATCCTACAAAGGGTCACCTCACATTTGAAAGAGAAACCAAAAAGACTTGGCTACATTGACCATCGTATCAGTCACAGTCTAAAATATCAGGGCCGAGGTACAACTTACAAAACACATTATATAAAGTGACCGCTATTGACCAGTCTAGTGGTGACCAGCAAAACACATCTACTGACCACGTGCTGAGCTTGTAAGTGGAATCCGTGACCTTGTGACGTCAATCTGGGGTGACCTACATTAGGTACAGGGCAACATAGCCATCTAGCCAATGGGGTCTCTCTCGTGCGTAGAAGAATATTGTACTTGATGTGCATTCGCCAGATCGTTGGGAATTGAGTGTAATATTGTGTTACGACAGAAAAAATGGATTTATGCATATTGATGTGCATAAAAGTGGTTGCGTCGATATATGCAAGCGTGCGGATCTGTTAATGAGATTCGTCAGTAGAACATGTTTTTCTATTCAATGACATTGTATAGCCACCTTTGCATTAATGCCAATTTCTACCTGACTATAGAGTTAAAGTCTGCTTACCCTTGGTCTAATAATTGTATGGGTTAGCATACTATATGTGAATACCAGGAAAATGAAATTTATTTCAACGCATGCGTTGATTTCGGCATTTCTGTCCATTAGAAATCCATCAAAATCAATGCATTGGTAATACACGTAGACTATAAAGAGTATCAACAAAACACAAAAGACTGACAACGTTAGAATTTTCATTCAAAGGCGCACGTTGCTGTCGTTGCACTGTATATATAGACTCAGTTTATGACCTACATACAGTGACCCAAATCAACAAAGCACCGGTCACTGTTGAATCAGTGATACATGGACATGAGGACATAATGCTATAGCCATGAATTTACTGTGAAAGATTATGTTGTTTTCTATACTGACACAGACCTATTAATGTGCAAACCCTTACCTCTGTAAGACGACATCCTGTTTCACTGAGTGATGGGAACAGTGGGTGGTCGCTGTACGGGTGTAGCGCTGTAACAATGACGTAGAAACGAGCAGTCAATACATTTCATTGACGTCTGCGGATCAACTCAGAGGCTTCAGATACAGAAGTAACCCTTGCTATTTCTCATAATGTACATATATACACAGACCATATATTTAATAAACTAGTACAACAATATATAAATTAGTTATAAGACATGGTTCTTGGTGCTTGCAGATTTACATAGTATATGTATGCAAAGTGGGAGATATTAAATTGTACATTTGTAATGAGCAAGCTCCTATAATATGCGATATAGAACTGTAGATATATTTGTGTGTATTACCAGCTTTGTATAGATCCGCTGAATGGTGGGTTCGCACTGTATTAACTGACCAGTCCACTCTGCCAACAGGCTCATGTGTGTGTATGTAGGCTGGCGAGTGGCCAACTATATTGTGAATGTGGACTAATAGTACAAGGTGTTGTGAAAAGTTACATTTATAAACTATTTATTGCAGAATAAGTAGGGTGAATGAAATGAAATGAAAAAAAAACAAACAAAAGTAGTGACACCTCTTAAAAGGACTGATCAATATGTTATTCATTGCATATGGCTGCATTTATTTATGACGTCGTAAAACAATAAATGTGTTCTACTGAAGTATATGCATATTTTTACATGTTGCACTATCCCCCACTAAGTATGTTATCATGGCTTTTTATATTGCTTGCTTACAAACTTCACAACACAAAAGGTTTGCATATCACTTTTTGGTGGAATGTTTATAACTTTATTTTAAACAAGTAGCTAGTTATGGTAGAAAAGGTAGCAGATTACCATTTACGATATCCATATATTTCAATAAGGCACTCATGTATGGAGATTCTGTGCACTTTGTTCACCAGGTTTTATATTTAGATACCGGTGATTCATATTTAACTGCATTTATATATTGTTAAGCTTAATAACCTGTAAGATATATGTAAAAATGTGTGAAATCAAAGATAACATTTTCCTTTCGCTCTACTTATATTAGATAAAACGTGTGCATATTAATTCATGCGCAAATAATTCAGCAAATAAGAGTCAAGGAATTCTGCAGCTGGTCTACCTCCAAAAGGACCACTAAACGGGGCTATTAATCGGCGCCACAAGATTTGGTGTGGCTATTTATACTGCAACGTAAAAAGAATAATAATTGTTTGCACACAGACATATAAATAAAAAATGTATACATAAGCAGTTGCTTAAGGCCCAAACCCCTCATATTACATAAATCAGACATGGCTGCATCATCTGTTGATTACATTTAGCCAAGGAGAGAGTACAGGGTTTTTTGCACACTATGCATGGTATTTCCATGACTCATTACAGATAGAAAACTGGCAACATTCTTTAATCATTGCATTCACTGCTTATAATTTTGGTTCAGCATTCCTCGAAAAACGGGAGAAATCAGCAAGTAAATCTGTGGATCTGTTTCAGCAGGCTTCATGTATTTCTGCAATCTCAAACACAATTTATCGTTAGTACATGTAGATGATGGTCACATGATCTTGAAGAAGGTTTGTGAATATGACATATGAAAAGTAAAATACTGGGGTTGGCAAAGCCTGGGGTTGATATCTAACTCAGAAGCAAGAGGCCAAACTAGATTATTCTTACTTATGATAAGCAGAGCCTGTTAATTATAGCAATATGCAAAAGTGCTTTGTAAAATGGAGTCAAGCAGTGTCACCGTAGTGTTACCAATTAGAAATGCACCAGTAAAGGTGATAATTACACATCATAGTGAAGGCCATCTTGATTAATTGTGGTCACCTCAAATTGAATATTCAATTTCAAGTGGCTAGACCTATGACAAGGACTACTAAGAGCATCCATATCCAGCAGGAGTGTCTATATATGTGACAAAATATGTTCTTAATAACAAAAAGGTTGGCCATCTGAAAAAAATTGCAATCTTGAACAATGTCGGCCATCTTGAAATTGTCCGCAATCTTAGAAAATATTGGCCATATTAAAAATGGGTCCATCTTTAGGCCAAATTGTGTATTTCAAATATCCACAACAAGACAAATACCAATCATTGCTAAAATCATCCACATCCATAAAGAGACTCTGTATGTGTGGCAGATTCTGTTTGGTTTTATGATTAAAATGGCAGCCATCTTGAAAAACTATGGCCATATTGAACTCATATTGCATTGATAACTATGGTCATGTTTTCATTGTAAACATTTACTCCTAAAACATTCATATAGATACAAACAGAATGAATATATGACAACTTAATTTGAAGATATAAGGATTTCTACTACTTTGGCGGCCATCTTGGAAAAATCAGCCATATTTGAAAAATATGAAATATCTCTTTATACTATTTCAAAGTATATGTATTATTGTATAATTGAGCAAAGTTTCGTGCTTTTATCCCAAATCCTACGATTTCTGTACATATATGCTTGCCGAATGCTGTAAATTTTCATGTGGTTGGCGGCCATATAGTTTTTTTTTCGAATTTGGAGGCTTATACTTGGTTGTAGCACGTGACATACAATGTACACCACAAATGGACTCAGCGACCTCAAATTAGTCTAAAAACAGTGTCCGTCAACCTTTCCTCAAAAATGCCTCTAGGAGTTAGAATTTGAGAAAACCCGACCAGTCTATTTGCCTTTGACGTAAATATTCCCGCTAAAATGGCCCAGTCACATGAGATTCAATTGCCATCACCTTGTCCGTTAGTTCAGAGCAGTTTTGTTTGAGGCTCCAGAAACTATCCAGATAGATCACCCTGCAGCGTATTTCTGACGTATTTCTGACGTAAATAAAACTTACTTCGCCACTCGAAATATGACCCGTAGAGGGACTCTACTCTGGCCACCAACAGCATGTAATATGTTAGATCTTTGACTGAGTTGAAGTTGCGAACATCGATGTAGGAATTGGGAGGTAGGATCTCCGTGTACTTAGCAGCTCCATAGATGACAGGAATCAGACCCAGCTTGAGTGAGCGGAGCACTTTTTCGGTTACTATTCTGTACAGAGACTATTTTCAAAGGCCATATAAAACAAGTACGTTTGAGATATCCAAACATGACAGGCGTTCTTATTGCCCTTTTCTTCAGGACACTTCAGAATTCCGCATTTACCATACACATCAATATTCATATACTGTTTCATGACATGTGCTATTTTCTTCACGATTACTGTTTGGGTCGCATCTGCTTACCACCCAGGCTGCCAATTTCTTTTTATCTCTCCGATGAGGCTGAAAAAGAGTCCAATTGTATAGCTTCCCACATTGCCTTTGTGTTTCCACAAACTTTATACGTTGAAAGGTAATGTTTGATTGACTTGACTATGTGATTGTAGCATTAAAGCTCCTGCGCATACCAACTGGTATTGAATATGTATACGGGGATTCAAATGTCACAAGTAGCCAAATTTGATTTGACCTACGATACTTTGGTAAGGAATTTGCAGGTTGGGGTTCAAGCTGCAGAAATGAATGGTTAGAAGTTGTGTCACATTTATATGCACAGTTTTCAAACGCTTGCGATCCGTATCCCCAAGTTGGACGGTCTATCCTTTTTTGCACCAAAGTGTTGATACGTCCAATATAAGATTTTGATGCTTTCTTCTTTTACCCCACGCATTTTAATTTGTGTTTCCAAATACGGGATGTTTAGTATTGCGAACAGTATGAGCACACTGAATGCTAAGAAAATATGCAGGTTTCTTCTCATTTCTGGAGTTGCTTGATCGAAAACAATCATGATATCAGCAAACTTGTACATATAGATGCTTGTACACAACTTGTAATCACCGAAAACTGCAGTGTACAGAACGCACGCCATATAAATAAGTGATAGCTACTTTTAAACTTTCGAATGGAAGTCAATTGCAGGAAAGTAGACAGACACCGATTGAAAATGTGATTTATACTACACTAGTCAGCAGATCTGCATTTTGCTCAGTCTTATTTCTATGTTGTCTATCAACACATATTAGATAAATCCAATTATTTCATAATCAATAATTGTTGAATCTTTTGAGTTCAAAAGGGCAATAATCATAGTGTGATCTCAATATCTTTGATAAACTACTAGACTGGTCGTTTTTTGGCCTCAAATTCTATCACACATCACACAATTTTGCATGCAGCAGCTACAGAATTAGCACATGACAACGTTCAGAATTGAAGTGACTTGATCCTGAAATCACAAAATATGTACACCGTGCAATTGTATTGATCCAGTTTTAGTCCACTTCAAACTATGAGCAATTAGGGCACAGTGAACAAGCTATGGCTTAAGGTTGGACCGCTCAGCTCGAATTGAAAGGATTCAAAATTTCAATAATGCAACATTAAAATTTATCAACTAGGAGGGAACGGTTTTAAAAATATGCATCCTTGCCATAATACGCAGTGATGTATGGTAGCCTAATTATTTATTAATTATTATCTAACTGCGGTGTATTGCTATATACACATATTTACTAGTAATAACGAGATATAGTGGAAATACTTACTACTAGTTTATACCAAGGGTCATTGGGAGTATAAAAGACCAGCTTGCAGTTCAGAGGGACTTGTCTGCATTCAAGGAGTGGTGCCAAATTTGGGGTATGAAATTTAATGCAGGAAAGTTCAAGCTCATTAATGTGTTTGCTGATATGTCCGTACAAATCTATTATAGATGATGCATCATGTGCAGAGGGTGTCACTAATAGAAACCACCAGCCCTGAGTGTTTTCAGTAGAGTCGGTCTCTTTATGGAGGTTCATGTTTGTCTCCTGATGATGGTCTAGGTTTACAAACTGTGTAATAGGGCAAATTAACGCATAGTTTTAGTCCAAAATAAGGGCCATTTGGTGCGTTTGACACACGCCTAAATGATACCCAATTAACGTCACTTGGTGATAGAAGCCGACCAGACATTAATTCCGCAACATTGCGCTAAACTCCATGCTATTAAACCGTGAAATATTCTGCGCACATTGTCCCCCAAATTCCTGGGCCTAGTGAACACCTAGCATTATCATACATTGGTACACATTATAGATTATATTAGATAATTTTGCGTTAACTGTAAATAGATGACACATATCACTTTATCTACTATGACTTATAAAACAAACAATACAACTGCCATGTCCCAGGACGAACAAACAGAGAGTGAATTTGCCACATCTATTTCCAATGGCGAGTACTTTTGGCCTGGGTATTTTGGTTGACTCGTATCCTGTACATATCAGATAGTTCCAGTGACGATCTTTCCTTCTGCTGTTTGGAGTTGAATAGGTCATTACTCTTCACTTGATAACACTGTGAGTAACATATTTGTTATATTATTTAATTTGGATGTCAATCTGCTGGATTTTATTATAGCTTATTCTTATTACTGCATTCAGCTAAATGTTTAAAAGTTTATGTAACTTAGATCCACAATAAATGAATAGATCTCCACATAATGATTAAGTATGAATAAAGTATTTAGATGTTATATTCTAAAGGATGCTACATGATTAGTTATATATGTAGAGGAATCGATATGATCTACACATTTACATGTTTATAGATTTGGTTCTTGTCATCACTGGCACCAGCATCAGTGATGTACTTTAATAGGATAATACAATGATATACATTTTCAGCAAGTAAAATCGTGGTGTGTTATTTGATTTTCTCTATTGACGTTTTTGTGATGACATACCATGTATTTGTAGTGCTTTGGCAAAAAACTTGAAGTATGGCTGCTATGGCATCAGGAAAGGAAATTAAGATATTGCTGTGGAATTTAGAGGTAAGAATGTTATAATGTAACTTAACTATATTATAATGTAACTTATAACTTATACTTAAAACTATTGATACTGTATGCTGGGGAAGGAGTGGGATGGGGGTTGTAAGTGCCGTGTCGGGACAATGCTGGAGACAGAGGGGTGTGACACTTTAAGGAAGTGGGATATTTGGGGAAAATTGCATAATGTGGCAGAAAAAGTCTTTAAATCGCACGTGCCATTTCAAGGAAGTAAGCTTTCACAATCTAGATACACAGTTGGGGGGGGAAGGGGGGGATCTAGAATACGAGATGGAAGTGGGAAGGCAGAAAACGAGAAAATGAGAGATGTGGAAAATAAGACCAAAAAAGAGTGTTGTGGGATTTGTTGACACCTTGTAGCCTCCTTCCCTATTTAGAATCATATGTTTGGCAACTAATTCATATTTTCATCAACAATTATGTTTAAATACATATCAGTAGTGTTTAGCTACATGCACCAATGGGTCTTTAAAATCACTGTTAAACATACATTTGAATAGAAAACTAAGTTGTTTATTTTGTGATTTCCTACCATCAGCGTGTAGCCCTTAGTGATTGCCCCTTGACTATCAGTGTAAACAAGAATGAATATAGTGTGTGGCCCAAAAATGTGAAAATGTAGATATTTGCAGATTGAACTAAAAGATTATAAATTATTTGTCAAAAATTGTCTGGTGTAGATTTTTTTTATGATAATTGATTGATTGCTGATGATGTGATAACTCATCACTGTCCAATTCTTCAGTTCCCATTGCGCGGGACGTGTTGCGCAGTAGAATTAATCCATACCAAACAGTCCATTGACTACTTCCGGTCGCTCGCGTCATTGTAAACTAACACGACTTTAAATATTCTAAGGTAATTTTCAGCTATCCTATCCTATTTCATGATAAGTTATACTTCCTAATGGAATTGTGAGTGACCATCTGTAATCGGATTTTAGTTAGCATTGAAATTGACTGAGATATAGAATTCTTCGTGAAAAATGCAGACGACCTGTGTAGTTTGTGCATGATGGTGTGTTTTAACTTCACTATTAAGAAGAATGCATGCCTCACATAGCGTTCCTAGTAGTTTTTTAATGGCACGAATATGTAATGGATTTTAGTTAGCATGTGGCATGAGGAAGTTATGAGCAAAAGCCGGTACTTGTTCAAATTTGCAGACAGCCAGTGAAGAAAAAGTTGACAACTTCACTATATTGAAGAATGCACGCTTCAAATAGATGTACTTACTTAATTTCCCAACGTCTATCAGTGTAACAGCCATCAATGTTCTGTAGAATACACACTTTGAATTATATAGCATTAAATGCGATTTTAAATGGGCTTATAACATATACGGGAAGTACCCATGGACTTTTTGTGTCTCAAATGTTTATAAATATAACGAGTGCGCAAGTTTTCTGTGCAATTGGGAACTGAAGAATGACCATCTTGTAACCCACCACAATTGATTACCATTTTTTTTTTTTTTTTTTTTTCTCATGGCAGATCCAGAATGCGCGATGGATTCTTTGTTGGGGGGCAGAAAACAGAAAATGAGAGACTAACCCAAGACCAAAAAAGAGTGTTACTCATGTTGTAGGACACCACATATCATGTTCCCTAGTAATGATTCTTTGTTGTGGTGGTTACAACTAATTCATATATAGATAAACAACCTGGTCAATACAATAATTAATTTTCCACTGGCAGGAACCTGTTAATTTTTAAAGAGGGGCCTTTATATTTTGATGGGGCTAAGCTGATTTATTGGGGCATGGTGACCATGGGGTACTTACCCAGTGGGTTGGATGTTCTGGTGGGTTGAATAAACAAAAAATTTAGTCTTTATCAAGACTGTATAGTGGGTTGAAAATCCAACCCACTGTGATCATTTAATAACAACTTACATTTTTTCATTAGTTAACGTTGCGGTCAGCCACCATCACGGGACCCTTCAATACATTTCTTTGTGTGTGTGAACTTTGAAAAAAAGGAAAAAAAATCAGTGGGTTGGATGTTCTGGTGTGTTGAACATGCAGCCAACTAGATGAATAATGTATTGCTATTAAACATGATCTATAGTGGGTTGAACATCCAACCCACGATGTATATAAGATTTAAATATATATTACATTATTTCATTTGTCCCACACTAGTTCAACCACCAGAATTACACTATGAAATAAACCTGGAAAGTTGTAAAAGGTGCATGTTTAGTTGGTAAAGTTGATTTTTGCCAATGTCTGGACAACAACTTCACCAATAGTACAGGACACTGCCCCAATCAAGACTCCCCGCGAAGATCATCGGTAATTTATGGATTGTCAACACCGAATGGAAATCCTAGAAGCATTAGAGTGGTTGGAGCCCAACCGTCAGTTTTAAACCGACCCAATTCAGTAGGTTCCCCCGACCCCACAACATCTGCTTTCTGACCACAACAAAGAATGTCAGACGATTGCGGTACGTCATCAAACATGACCAGAAGTGGGTTGGATGTTCAGTATGATCATGTCCCGTGATGGTTTCTTCATGTCGTGGGCAAATGTTAAAATGTAAGTGGTAGTGTCATTAAATCTCAACCGAATGAAGATAGTGCGTGGCCCAAAAATATGAAAATGTAGATATTTGCAGATTGGGTTACAACAGGAGTTATGAAAAATTGCCATGTTTTATTTTATGAAAAGTGAATGATAAACATGCTTTTGTTGTATAATACGCTGTATAATGACCATCTTGAATGGAGGAAGTATTTGTGGGGACTACTTTTTTTGCAAAATCATCCAACCCAGAACGTGGGGTTGGGTGGGGGGTCGCACTCAAAGGATCTCGTGGGCTTCATATGTGTATTGATTATGGACATGCATAAAAAGGGGTTGAATTGTGTTGATTAAATGCAGCGGCCATCCAACTTTGACATGTATTTTCTATAGACCATCACAGTCCACTGGGTCAATTGCCTTTGTGAGGCCAATGCCTGTGCATGGCTATGATATCTCTAGTACCATATACGAAACGTCTACCAAAAATAGCCCTTGCAAATTGCCTATCACACCTCTTTACTAAAACGCTGGATTCACTTTTCTCCTCATTTTTGTCATAATTATTGTTGTTTTAGGGTCCAACTAAACCAGCTCATGTCAATGCTGGTCCCAGATTAGAGGCCGTCAAAGAAATTTTAATACCCTGAAGAACAATGATCCCCGTATGCCAGAATTCTACCTGGTGCAAGAAGCTTCCCACACGCTTGTTAAGGAAATTGGAGACACAAATATCAAGACACGAACGCGAAGCACTCGTTGTTAGAGACAGGAAGGAATTTGTTGAATATGAGGGTGATAAATACATTGATAGTAGTGAGGTGCAGAGAATCCAAGATGATTTAAATTATCAATCTCAGGAACAAATTGCTGTAGGTATTTGATACATATGTTGCATTTTTTGTAACGTTCAATTTTGATTTTTGTGGTCGTTCTACCCTACATCCCACCATATGTGGTAGAATTTTTGCCCACATCTAACAAACAAACTAACTAACTAAGTAACTAACTAAGTAAGTAAGTAACTAACTAGGTAAGAAAACTAACTAAGTAAGTAACTAACTAAGTAAGTAACTAGCTAAGGGATCGCCCTATCCATGTTACACCGAGCCCGGTAGGTTTTGGCTGGACCCACTAAACCTTGCCATGGACAAACGTTTTGATGGACCACTCAGCAAGCAGTAAATTGGGATTAAGACCCCTGCAAGTGCTTGAGTAACCCATGGGCTACCTCTGGTTCATTTGCTGGATCGCCATGAACTGAAAACTATTTCTAGTAATGAGCAAATGACCCAAGAGTAGCCTGACATACATCGAGCTACTCTTGTGGACCTGTGTGACATGGATGGGGCTTGCAACGTAAGTGTACCTTCCTCATCTGTCAGGGTACGGCACTAAAACCAGACCTACGGTAGTAGCATGTTGGCAACAGCACCTTCTGAAACGGCTGGCCTCCGGGATGTCTTGGGACTGCTACATTTGTTAGATTCCGGAGCTTCAAATCTCACAAACAGTGCACTCCAACATGTTGATTCCAGAGCTGCAGATTCCCGGAACCCTGTTCAAACTTCATCTTTCAGAGCCACTGGCCTCCACAGCAATTTTGGATTGTCACCTTCGAGAGCTTTAATGCTCAGGACCAGTACAATTCACCCAGCTGATCCCGGAGTACCAGACTTTCTGAATAACATGCTGTACCAGCCTTCAGGGACAACCATGTTTTGCCTCTGAGCTCCGTAACAACTTCCATTCTGGAGCTGTTGAGCTCCGGGACAGCCATACTCGTTCTGAAACAGTACAGCCCATTCCGCAGCACTGGAGCTCCAGAACGGGATCACTTACTAAGACTTGGGGTTCCAGAACACTGGGAACAGGACTATCCTTTCAGAAGTAAAGCTTTACAGGTACAGAACTGTAATTATGGAACAGCTTCTACTACTCAACAAGAGGCATGATGCTGGCAATGTGGTGAGCAAGGCCACTGTGGTCGGTACCTCCTGAAATGGGTACCCTGGATCGATCCACCACTGTACACATTGCATTGACTGATTCCCAGCAACATTGCAGAGCAGTCAGTCACAAAGAAAACATCTGAGGCTGTGAACTGGCCACTGTTGTGCCCCTGTTACACACCACTATTACACCCAGAGTTAGACATAAGTGGTAGACCTATAGCCTTGGTCTAACTAAAAACTAGCTAGTCTAACAACATTTGCCAGTAGATAGACTTATGATCCACCTGACTTTGGCAGGTGCTTCATGTAGAGAAAAATTACTCTTGTCTAACAATCATTTTGAATCGTCATGCTTATTTCAACAAATACAGAATTATGTCATTATTTAGTGTCAGTGTATGTTTTTTTATCAAAGAGCTATCCACCTCCCTTTCATGGCAGTCATCTAAATGCCGGGCTATCTAATTTTGAGCAGGTCTACCTGATATTTAAACAGTAGACCTATGTCTACTCCTTAACAGTCCTCTGTCCAACTCTGCTACGCATGTTATAGATGTTGAAGGTTGTGATGTCACCCAGACCCCCATACGTCCAGCCACATCGGTACCCTATTCAATGTGCTGATCTGCTGATCAGGAATGCTGACCAGGACTAAAAACACCACATTTACATTTACATTATACACTTTGGAGACTGACAATAATTTTCGTTTGCAGATTCCTGCACTTCAACTGAAACGTGATGTTTGTCGTTTAATCAGGTGAATTGTCGTCTGTGGGATCGTGATTTGGATGGAAGCTGCTCAATCTCCTTTAAGATTGCAGCTCGAATTTTGTCGCCTGTGGAGCGTGATGCAGGAAACTTTCTGGCTGATGCAATTTAGCCGGTCTAGATGTGCAGTGTCGTTCGTTTCGCTGGTCGTTTGATACAGTTGACTGCGGTATTTCTGAGAATTTCCAAATGGTGATGTAATTTTGTGGGCAATATGGATTTCTATTGATTGGTATTGATTCTATTTAAAGATGACTATTGAGTAATTAGCATGTGTCGGCGTTGTGTGCAGAAAACTTACTGATTGGACGTGCTGTCAGCCTACAGTTTGGCCGATTGGTTGCACCAATCACTGTGTTGAAGCCCGCATGAGTCTGCTCGGATATGAACGGCGGCTTTGTCGGCTTTGCTGCTGTGTGATGTCTTCCTGATACCTGGGCGGCTGATAAAAGCAGGCGGCTTCTGGAAGTGGTGCTTGATTGGCGTCCTGAGTGGCGGATTTGGAATGGCCGTCTTGGGTGAAGATGAAGCCGCGTGATGGATGCGCTGGGTCTCAACCAAGCCTGTGATGGATCTGCCCGTCTGAATGTTCTTTGGGTGTGATCTGGTTGGTTTTCTGTCTACACTGCGATGTTTTGTTAGCGGGCTATGACAAGGCCCAGTGCAGGCAGTAACTTTACTGTGTAGTAACTGTGATGACTTTTACACTGGGGAAGAACGACATGAAAGACGTAAGTGTAGGTTGTAAACATACCTGGTCAGTGGAATATGTTGATAAGCTGCTTATTGCTGCACTGGTGTGTTTCGGCTGGGCGTTGTCGCTGGTGGCGTCTGCCGGGCGTTAGCTGTCTGCTGGGTGGTGCGCGCCAAGTGACGTTGAAGTTCTGTGCTGGAATCGGACACCCGCTGGGTTGGAAGTTGCCTGTGGCGTGACTTGTCGCTGCAATCGTCGGCTTTTGGCGCTGCAATCGTTGGCTATTGACGCTCGTTGGCGTGGGCGTGTTGCCGGCTGGTGGATGTTGCTTGTGTCGCTTTCTGCTGATTTGGCATCTGCTGGGCTGCGGGCGTCAGCTGCTTGCTTGGTGACTTCCTGTCTCTGCTGTCTGCTGGGCGTTGTAGCTGGTGGTTTATTGATGAGATTGGACGCCTGGTGGGCGTCGGGGAGATATTCGCTGTGGACACACCTGCTGTGTGTCGTGTGCCGTAGTAGATGAGGTCGTGGAGGCTTTGCTTTAGTGTGGGTTTAATTAGGAGACTATTGTATTGTCAGAAGAACTTACCTTGCATAACTGTAGTGATGATTTGGGATGGAGTTGCTATTCCAGATTGACTCATCACTAGTGAATGCCAGCCGGACGTGATAAATCTTTTTAGGCGTGGCTCTGAGTAGACGCACGATATATGATTCTGCTATTTCTTTTGTTCCACGGGAAGTGAGAAGTGAAGTCTCCTGTGGCGTGCACGAGTCGGCGGCGTCGCTGTTGTGATCGTCTGCTGTGACGGTTAAATCCGATCTGCAAATAGAGATGAATGAGATGAAAAGGTCGTGACCCCAATCCACATCTCCTCATTGTGGAACTGACAGCAACAAATCCGCATGGTTACAGGTTTATTCTATCTCTGATCCGTCGTGGCGTCCGCAAACAGGAGCTAGGCGTCCATGCAGACTCTAGCTCTCACGCTTTATTAGCTCATGCAGTGTGACGGTGACTCATTGAATGCGAGGGGACTGTGGTCCACTGCCACAACACCCAATTACCGCTGGCGATGGTTATGGCCAAGGTTTTGCAGTGGTAAGTATGACACATAGGCCAAAACCAGGTTTTGTTCACTCCCCCCACTATGTGCTACCGGTAATATAGCAGGATTTTGAACCTGGTACCTTGGATGAGCTGTCATGTGTCTAGGTTGGACCTGCAGGGCCCTCTGGCGTGGGTGTTGTGGGGTGCACACTGTACAGCAACTCTGCTAGAAGAGAGATTAAGACATAAGGATGACCTTCAGCACAGTTGTTCTCCTGCCTAGCTGTGAGGTCGTGCTGTGCAACATATTTGGAGACATGGCGGACAGTCCTGCCAGCCCGCAAGTGACGTCATGGACACCTATGATGAAGAACCCAATAGGCTTCCAGACCAGACAATAGTTCCCCCATGGTTTTTGGACCGTAGGCTGACAACCAGGTGATTCTTCATCCGGAAATTGCGTCTCAAGTCCCAGATCCATGAGGAGGGCCATGTCCTGTAGTCTGGGCCCTGTCTAGCGTAGCCCTGTGAAGAGATCTTTGTTGCAGATTGGGATAACCCCTTGCTCGATGAGGTTAGTACAATGGCCCCCACCTCTGATCGTAACCGTTTCAGCCGAAGCAGAGTTCACGATACCTTCAGGCACCTTACGTCAGGGTTCTCACGGATTATGAGAAGCAGACCAAGCACATTGGTAAACATACGAGGAAAGATATCAGCTCAGAAACCCTATATGGGTTACCAACCAGTGGTGCCGAGACTGCCTTTGTGCCGGGACGATTGAGAGATGATTTAAGGTGATTGACAGCCTGACACCCCTGAAGAAGTCAGATACTTTCTATTCCATCGTTCAGGTTTGAGGCACTCTCAATGCTTTATCATCGTTGTGAATATGTTCTTAAGACTCTGGGTCTCCTCCAGGCCTCCGGGTGGAACTCACACTGGTGCTGGTGATGATTCAGACCACGGTACAAGCAGCTGTGTCCTACCAAGAGTAACACACCCATGGACACGGTCGTATTCACCTTAATATGATGTGGGAACAATAATAGTGGCCCCAAATCTATCAGATTTCGGGTTGCTGGTTCCTACTTATTGTTGCTTCAACCACTCAAACTGTTCTGTTTGCTGTTCCCGTTCGCGGATTTGTATACGTGTGCAGTAAATACACATCTTCGTAACGGACGTAAATGACATAACAAATGTAGGAGAATCCGTGTGGGACCCACCTAGCTTAAGCCAGAGGTCAATTAAGAGTTTAATTGACCTAATTCTATTAGGGTGGATTCTTCAATCCACCCACCAGGGCTGACCTACTCTAGCTTTGCTCACACTAGAAAGAACATTTTTTACATTTATTTTTCTCATGTAAAGCTACTTATTATGCAATGATATCATGCGATGTTGTAAATGTGAGATTGTAATCAGTCAATGGTATGTGATAATAGTTTCTTATTTTGTGGATGTATGCAATGAAAATATAGTTTTCAGTTCTATTCAATGAGGTTTGTCGGTCCATTTGCTTAGAATTTGAGTGGTTGAAAGGATCCATGATGAGTCTGTAAAATCTTCAGATGTTAGCCATCTGGAAAAACATTGGAAATTTTGAACAATGTCGGCCATCTGGAAAATGTCCGGCTTCTTGAAAATGTCCGCCATCTGGAAAAATGTTGGCCATAATAAAAATGGGTGCATCTTTAAGCCAAATTATGTATTTCAACTCTCCATGACAAGACAAATAACAATCAATGCTAAAATCCTCTACATCCATCAAGAGTATGTGTGGCAAAGTGTGTTTGGTTTTATGATTAAAATGGCAGTCATATTGAAAAACTATGGCCATATTGAATTGATATTGCATTGAAATTTATGGTCATGCTTTCATTGTAAACATTTACTACAAAAACATTCATATAGATACAAACAGAATGAATATATGACAACTTAATTTGAAGGTACAAGGATTTCTACTAATTTGGCGGCCATCTTGGAAAAATCAGCCATATATGAAATATATGAAATATCTCTTCATTCTATTTCAAAGTATATGTATTGATGTATAATTGGGCAAAGTCTGGTGCTTTTAACCCAAATCCCACGATTTCTATACATATATGCCTGACTAATGTTGTAAATTTTCATGTGGTTGGCAGCCATTTTGTTGTTTCGAGCTTATACTTGGTTGTAGCATGCGACATACACCAGAAATGGACTCAGCAACCTCAAATTAGTCTAAAAAGTGTGTCTGTCAGCTTTTCCTAAAAAATGCCACTAGGAGTTAGAATTTGAGAAAACCCGACCTGTCTAAGCAGGGGGATAGCCACACCTTTTAAAAACTACGCACTAATTGCACCGTGCAGCGCCAAGCGTGGGTAACACGACTTTCGATGTGCGGCGAGGTGCCCTTTATATTACATCAGTAACCTCCCTCTTGATCATTATTAAATTATTGATAGTCCTAATATTTAGATTATCATAATGAATTCTTAAAAATACAAATATTTTTTCAGCTTGTTTTATTTTGTAGTGTATAATATGCATCTACAATAAAAATACACGTGGACATTGAGGACATTGGCCTGTCCAATTGCATCCAACAAATTGCAACTAACCCCCTGTAGTATTTCAGCAAGAGGAAGCAAATTCTACATTTGATCTTCTATGATTATCGAAGCTATCAAGTAAAAAATCTCAATGTATATAGCGATTGAGATATGAAATACTAATCCATTCAACATTCAATTTTAACAATTAATTTTAACATTTAATTAATTTTTGTTATTATTTTGCTCTTCCCCAAAGCTATGTTCATTTATGTCCAGTTCTTTTATGAACTTTAATTCAATTGTGCTATGTGATTTCAGAAAGCAAGGCTGCATTGCTACAAAGTATCTGCCCGCCATTACTCTGAAGACATCCTCATTGTGTCATGGCATGGTCGCTACAAAATCAATAAAACAGACAGGTTAGCTAAGCTGGGATCCTTGCTAAAGATCCTGAGAGAATTGGCAAAACGTAATAAATGCAAAGCCATCATTCTCGGTGGTGACTTCAACCTAAGTGCAATGGAAGCAAAGGAAAAACTCGAAGCCGCAAAACGCGATGGCGACAAAGATCTGGAAGATTTTGGAGTGGAGGCAAAGTCTGACACAAATATTGATTATGCTATTGTATGGCCCCGTGCGAATTTCAGAGTTGATGAGATTAAAGAACTACACTCACCTGAGAAAGATGGAAAGGATGTATTTGACCATCCTGTACTTCTGTATAAGCTCGAGTATAGCAAGCCGCCGCCGCCGCCACCACCGCCTCCACCCACCACCACCGCCACCACCGCCACCGCCACCACCGCCACCACCGCCACCACCACCGCCGCCCCACCACCACCGCCACCACCGCCACCGCCACCACCGCCACCGCCGCCGCCACCACCACCACCGCCGCCGCCACCGCCCGCCGCCACCACCACCGCCGCCGCCGCCGCCACCGCCACCACCGCCACCACCGCCCGCCACCGCCGCCACCACCACCGCCGCCACCGCCGCCACCACCACCGCCGCCACCGCCACCGCCACCACCACCGCCGCCACCGCCGCCGCCACCGCCACCACCCCCACCGCCGCCACGCCGCCGCCACCACCGCCGCCACCACCACCGCCCCACCGCCGCCGCCGCCGCCACCAGCAATTGGCTAATTGGTACTCCAACAGTGTAGGAAGAAATAAAATGGTTTACACCCATATCT